>JAHVAK010000202.1:0-167978 GCA_019845155.1 Luehdorfia chinensis
AATACTACTTCAGTGATTAAAACAGCCGGCTGCCTGTTGTTGCAAGGGATATGGGACGTAGTGCAAGCAGATTGCGATACAACATCAGTAACAGAGTACGCAGTACGATGTTTTACCATAGTAGTTGATTGTTAACTTTACGACGTGGCACATGATGACAACTTTTTTATTCTTTTACTACACTATATACGTAAATTCATATTTAATTCTTATGCACTAAAAGTATCTGTTTTGAATAAATTTGTTTTAAATATGTTTAAAACTTTCTAAGATTAATTTAAACGCTTTCACTGGTGGTAGGATTCCTATACAGGAATCCGTCTAGGTAGGTACCACCCCAGGGCCCGTTATTCTGCCTTGAAGCAGTAGTGTGCAAACAGTACTGTGTTTCGGTTTGAAGGGCACTGTGAGCTAGCGTAATCACTGGGCATATGAGACTTAAAAACTGACGTCTCAAGGTGACGGGCGCAGTGTAGTGTCACACAGAAATGTTCTGGGTGATATTACATTAGTTATGGGTAGAGGTTGCTCTTTACATCAGGTGAAACGTGACGAAAATAGCAAATCGTTTCGTCACTCTATCCAATAAAAAAAAAAATCATCATTATCATTCCAGCCTATCAATAGTCCACTGTTGAACGTAGGCCTCCCTCACAGTTTGCCACAATAGTGTTGTAGCTCTCATTTTGGGGTAATTTTCCATAGCTGCCACGATTGGCAGGCGCGTTGGCAACCGCAGTTTATTTATTCAGGTGTTCCAGGAAGATGCTGCTGCCCATCTCCTGGTTTTATTTCCCTCCGTCGAGTTTTAACGACACCCACGGGGACGAGATGGGGGTATGTCACGTTTAACGGGATGGTAGATTCTCTTAAGCCGTCTTAAGCTTTGATAGTTATTAACAACTAAACGGAATTTTTAAATTATTTTTGTGTGGCGTCCAAGCTATCATTCCAGATGAATACGCAACGAAATTGATGTTATGCTTCCCCGCGCGATGTGTAATATGTGACGCACACCCACCATAATATCTTTTGTATGTGTGCGTGTGTGCTTGTTGTCTTTTTGCGCTTGTGCATATTCACGTTACGACTGGAGCGGTGGAGGTCATCGGGTACTCGATATCCTCTAAAGCATGACAGGATACTTTGAATAAATTATTTCCTTGTGGTAATTAAGTAGTCTTTTATTCCTGCCGTCAAGCAATTTTATTGCACAGTGTGCAACTAGCTAGTGTAATTACTGGGAATGGGAGACTTAAGAATTTATAGGTGACGACTGCAGTGTCGGACTGCCCAAAAATATTCTGGCTAACACAGCATATGTCATGCTAGGCTCGTTACTATCTTCTGTATAAAAAAAGTAAATAAGGTCGGGTACAGAGTTTTGTTCCATGTATATATACACAAGAGTAGCGCTACCTCAGTAATGTATTCCCGTTCTACCATCAACACATGCTGGATAAATAACTAAAATGCGTCTGACATAAACAAAGAGTTAGTTTAATTCGCTCTGCGTGCGGCGACAGAGAGCAAACCTTTACCGGCATCTCTTCATTAGTCACTATATTAATGTTTCCTACGAGCTGCGTCTCGCGGTTTTACCCGCGTAAAACAAGCCGGACACATGACTGCGCCGTGCGTACAACCCGTCGGTAATGTTCGATTCTTAACTTTTGGTTTCATAGCCTGCCAGCTGATGCCCGCGACTTTATCTGCTTGGATATAGGTATTTTAAATATTCAATAATATCCCTTGGAAACTATTTGATTTTTCGAGAAAAAAAGTATCCTATATCCGTCTTCTTGATACAAGCTATCTATGTCCCAAATTTCGTCAAGATCAGTTCAGCGATTGAACTGTGAAAAGTTAACAATCCGGGGGACAGAGAGAGTTACTTTCGCATTTATAATATTAGTATGAATAACCTTTCTCGATAAATTGGTTTTGGTATATTAATGCAAAAATATTTTTGCACGTCAAATTAGTTTTTTCCTGACGTTGGCGTGGGACATACATGTCAGGTCAAACATACAAATTCTCCAGCATTAGTATAGCAGCGAGATTATATTTCTGGACGAGATTTAAATTTGCACGCGAGTCTTAGGTTGCTAACAATATTGTTGATTTTCGGGTCTAGTTGTGTTGGTCATGTAAATTTATCCCTGTAAAACGCACTCAAGTTCCAATAGAAATCTCATTATGGGACACCGTATTCTAGATACAATACTATACAACTATGCGGGATATAATATAATGACACCGCAAGTTTATGCCCAATGATACTCGTCTCGTACTCACTTTTGTCCCTAATTGAAAAGTTGGAAAAAAGTTTGTAAAGG
This sequence comes from Luehdorfia chinensis, assembly GCA_019845155.1. NCBI lineage: Eukaryota > Metazoa > Arthropoda > Insecta > Lepidoptera > Papilionidae > Luehdorfia > Luehdorfia chinensis. Next base: position 2,340 of record JAHVAK010000202.1, read on the forward strand.
CTGTGACTATCTGATAATCAAAACCTCATCATTACAATAATTTCAAGGCATTTATTAATACTCCGGCATGTCTGCAGAGATCTAACAATAGAATGCAGGTTATTCCATTTATCTCAAGAACGTTTCTCCGTAGGGTTGTCTCTCGTTATTACGTCATTAATTTTATATATTAAAGTCATATAATCACAATTTAAAATCCGCATAAATAAGGAGGGTAGGGATTTTTTGAACTCATATAAATTTTGAAACAAATTAATTATTAACACACATTGGTTTGAATATCGAAACGAAAGTTCCGTGTCTCTAACACTGCATAAATATACATCAATTTTAAACCTTGTAACCAAATATCGACACCGTCCTGGATTAATAACTTACTCTGATGTTATATGGATATCATTTTATAACATTCATATTTTAAGTCTTAATTGCGGCGGCGTCAAAAGTATACACGCTCGTTATGCAGTATTGACACGTGTCCCTAACGAAAGATCATAATTGAATAATTTTAATGAACAACTCTGCGTTGTCTGATAAAGAATAATAAGCTGTGTGAATTTAGGGAATAGTATATGTTAAAAATTAGTGGTAATATCTCTTACATGCCCGAGGAATAATAGGTTATATAGACCATTTGTAATCTCAGAACAATTCATTATAGGCACAAGAAGTCCTTCCGCAAGAAATGCACTCACAGAAACAATGACGTTACTCGCGGATGCGGACGAATGGAAGACATCCATTGTGTAAGATAACTAACAACGGTCCTATCGTCGGTACTGCTCTATAAGACGTTGCATTTCTTCAATTACAGTTGTTTAATATCTTTTTAAATTTAGAAAATTATTACGTTAGTTTCGAGTAAGATGGCTGAAAATTGTATTTTTCACATATGCAGGCAATTTTATCAAAAAATGTCTACTACGGTCTGTGTACTTATATACGCACGTAAGAAGTTATACTTCTTTGGCGTAACAAAACGAAAAAACTCCAAAAAAGTTTATCTCGCGTGGTAATACTCTGTAAGTATAAAGGAAGATAAAAATTAGAAGATACTAAATATAATTAATACATTTTTATTAAAAAAAGGATAATCAAATTAAAATGGCAAACTCTGCTCTAATTGGATCGGATCACATGAATCTCATGAAGTGAGATTTAATTTTAACCTTGCATATAAAATAGAAGAAAATACCGCTTTGAAATTGAGTTAATTTGCGAATGTTGAAAGTTATGAACATTTTTATTAAAAAAAAAAACATTGCTTCATACTGGGATCTTCTGTTTCTTGGGTGTGTTTTACAGACATAAAATGCACATTCATAAACACCGAAACCAGGAACAATTGTTTGTAGGCCATATGAATATTACGAATAGTACGGTGCGGAATCCGAGCCCGCGACCCGTAGCGCAGAACTCCATCACTTAGCGACTGTACTAGTATAGATGACAATGTTCTATTTCTCTAACATGCAGGTGTATGTGGTAAATCAGCAATTAATGCAATTAATCATTTGACTGGTGCTGCACAAAGATCGAACCGGGAATCCAGCTATAAAAATTAAGGCAATCGCCTGGCTCTTATGCATAGATAGTTCACGATCACGGCGGCCGTCAGTTGAGCCATTTGTCAATATTGCCTGCTAAACTTTCTTCATATTGATTAAAGGTATTTATGGTAAGTCAAAGTAAATATCGTGTAAGTTCGAATCAAAATCGAGAATTCTGACTCTGGTCTGACTGAGTTCGTGAGAAGATGACAAATTGGTCGATAGACTACGCTCTATTATCTCGAAAAACGGTTGCGCCCAACCATCACTTAACGTCAATTACCGTGAGATTCACAAAGTGTATTTGAAAATCACTCTAGAAAAAGCTCTGTGCTGTAAACTTTTGGAAAAACTTTCTAGTAATATATGTATATTTAATGGACACGAAACTTTTTCCAAATGATCGACGCATTTATTCAAATAAGTAATTCCAAGGCTATTTAAGCACATCTAGTCGGAGTTATAATTTGTGTAAAAACACAAATAGTTGATTTTCGGGACCGTTTGTGTTGCGATTGTCTCTGACTTTCTGATACTGCATCCTAACCTACATCCGATCTTATCGCATGAGCGTTACATCGGGCTCGGGTTGTCAAGGTCTATGTGGTACTATAATATCTTCTGCGCAATTGAGAATGACTGCTGCCGTGGTCAAAAATCTTCCAGAAGAAAATCACTGGTGCTCGAGTGCGTGTTTTAAATAACATCGTCATCATTATCAGCCTCAGCCTGTTAAAACTCTACTGCTCAACATAGGTCTCTTCCAAGAAGATAGGAAGATAGGTTTTTTAAGATAGGTGAGCGGCAAGCTTGGCAGGCTGGTTGGCGATCACCAGATGCCTCGCATCTTCGCGCTGCTTCCTGACAACGGCCTGTGTAGACTGACCGTCTCTTATTTTTTCAAGGTGGTTATTCTGTCACCTGCCGGAAGTCATGAGTTTTAGCAGTTCTTTATCTTGGTCCACATTTGACATTTGCCGAATGAAACGGGCTCACACATTTTCTTACCCTGTACGACAAACGATAATTCATAGCATTAATTTCACAAACCTGGAGTCCCGACAAAGTTCCAAAACGACATTCAACTTCTTTTTAATCCCTCTGCATATAAGTTTCTAAATTTATTTTCTTATTACAAATTGCTTTATATGACAAATTAGCGTACTCTGTAGGGCATGGCAAGTAATGTTTGGTGAGGAGCAGACATCTGTTTGTATTATTTTTCAAAATATTTAATGGTATTGGTCACAGTTTAATGAGTTTAGTAAAGTCATATTAATAATTTAAGCGTTAAAATAAATTATTCTGTCCCAATACTTATAAGTAGCACAGTAGGGTTATACTTTGATGACTATGTCTCCATGAACCTGTAAATTTTTGAAACATGTCTGAATAGGGAAAGGGGGATGGAGGATATCGGAAATTATTTTCTCCCTTTCTGATTTACTGCCACAATGTTACCTTAATACGAATCGTTATGGTAACCTTGTAAAATTATAAAACTTTGTAGAAATCCTATTCAAGTTTTAGTATTCAGCAGACAAAGGACAGATATTTCGGAACCCGAAATGACTTTGTTAACATTTTACTCTACTAATACCGCAGTTATGTGTTAGTTACGTATAATTACTTTATCATATTTAAAAAAAAAAACTAGGATTGGAATAGATTCGCCGGCTTCTAGCGGTTTGGTACCTTTTGAGGTTGCCTTAATATTATGAAGGCTCTGGATCGTTATTAGACTCAGGCTCAGGGACTAGTGCTGGCTTTAAATTTCACTGTACGCGAGTGACCTGGGTTCGATTCCCGGTGCCGGCACCATTAAAACTGTTAAATGCAATTTTAAGTGCTTACGTGCTCGGCGGTGAAGGTAAACATCGTGAGGAAACCTCCATGTCTGAGAAATAAAAAATGGGAGGAGGCCTGTGCTCAGCAGGGGGATATTTATAGGCTGAAACTTTCCTTTTTTGAAGTTTCGAAACGCAGGGCCTGTGATAGCGGAGATCTTAACAATACGCGTAGACATGGAAAAAATGTACAAAAATGAACATTTTTTTTAGTTTTAGTTTTATTTTTAATCACATAAATAAATATTTAGGTATCTTTGGTTATTTGGATTTTATATATAGAGACACAAAATATTTAATGCTTTGTAAAATATTAGTGACAGTATTATTCTCAAACTTTGCTTCAATGTTTGCTATATACACCAGTTTTATTGTGTATACTGCAGAATTTTGATCATGTTAAGCACCAATAGTCAGATTTGAACATGTTCAGAGCAAAGTCAGTTAAACTTAAAGACATTAGTTTAAATCCTACATAAAAGAATTATAGATAAAATTCAACGTACACCTCCCACCAATCGTCAATGATGCCAACATGATATTATTTAACCTACAAATACTAAATAAAAACTTAGAAAAACCAGTTTAGAGGCCGTTTCTAAGGTTTCGCAACGTAACGTTTTGAAATACCCGTTATTTTATCAATACCAAATGTTAATAAATTTGTTTACTCCACAACTCGTTAAAACGTGTGTTGTAACGTATGTCTAACCAACAAATCTTTAAAAGCTTGCTCGCCATTATCACATCGTAGTTTGTTAGGACGATGTCTAAAACTGCGTCACATTTCGTGGATACGCATTGAAAGTGCAACTAACATTGTGTTCACACTTGGGAGCTACAATCAAATGTGGCATCGTTGCCCAACGGTATTTGGCGCAGCGGACGCCGAGAAACTTAAACAGCACTTACATTGCAATTTAACTGATGTTGTCATGGTTTAACTTTATGAACTGAACTGAACTGGGTTTCTTTAACGTAAAAATTTAAAGTAAATTTTTACGCAAAAACAGTGCAAACAGCGCAACACCTACATATACCGTAAAGTATCCCTAAAGCTGTCAAGATATAAATTCTCTTAAAAATGCACAACGATTTGCTTTAAATTAATAATGAAGGAAAGTAAGTTAATTTGCTAAGATCCGCATGCAAAATATAAAACGGTGTATATTACCTTTTATATTACCTAGTTTTTTGAAGGGCACCGCTCGCCCCATTCCCTCAGTAGCGTGCACAAGCAAACTAGCACCGCCACTAGGAACCCTCCACCAATCACTACAACTCTACAATACACTTTTTTATTTTAAATTACCTAGTTTTTTGAAGAGCACCGCCCGCCCTCTTTCAGTAGCGTGCACAAGCAAACTAACACCGCCACCAGGAACCTTCCACCAACCACTACCCTAGGTAATATACACCACTGAAGTCGAGAACACGACACGTGTTACGCCACAAAACGAGGCATTATCAAGTGTCATAGACTCTACGACAGGCGGCCGCCGAGCGAGTTCTGGGGGAGGGCGGGCGGTGCTCTTCAAAATACTGGGTAATATACACCATTTTATATTTTGCATGCGAATCTTAGCAATAATTTGCTTACTTACTTACTTTTCTTCATTATAATGGATTTCCGCAAAGTAACGCCTGATTGTATTAACCATATTAATTAAATAAGTTCCTGCTTTTATTTCAACTTTTTAAAAAGTTTGAACAATAACTTAATTTTACAAAAAACGTTCTGTATCTGGCTCAGTAATCAAAGTTCAACCCGGCAAATATCCAATAACGAACATATGAATTTTCCGGTCTAAGAAGCTTTAATACTATTTCATTGACTTCGTTTGTACTTAAGAACATTTCGCCATTGTTTCGCTCAGGCGTTCCATTCAACACGTAAAGGAGAGAATATTTGAAGGTTTATGTATTGAACACAAACATCCAATGAACTGCTCTATAAGCAGTATTAAATATGTTTAAAGTGAACGCTGGAAAAAGTGAGGTATTACCTGAGGTCCCGGAGGTTATTTTACTGTCAATGTCAACAGTTTGAGGTTCTAATACTTTTTTTTAAATAGTTGAAAAATATTACAAGTGTTGGCGGCTGATGAATCCAGATTTTTTTATGTATTGTGAATATATGCTGTTCATTATAATCTGAGGCTCTTCAACCTTGTACTGTACGTTTGAGGTTCGATCAGCTCTTAGCTATCTAAGCGCATTAAGTGGTAGTATGGAATACAGAATGCGAAGTGGAGCAAAGTTTACGTTCTAGTAAATGTCTGCTTTAAAAAGTGTTAAGTATAAACTTTCATTCGGGATTCGGGTTTTTGCATCGTAACCACACCACATAATTTCATGAAAAGTAAACTGAAACGCACATTTATTCTTCTGTGGTAGATGGTTTAGAATTTAATAAACGAAATGAGCTACGATTTTAATGCGTTCATTTATCAACATTCAATTAGAGCCGGGGATTACAGTCCCTTTGAGAATATATAACTTTCTGCTTATTTCATATATATTTTTATTTCTTTTATACAGCCGCTGATTCAAAAGTAATCTACTGGTCTTTATAGCGAAGAAATATTGCATGTATATCGCAAAGCTCATCGAAATTAAAAACCTTTTGAGATATTACCTACAAAGTATCTGGTGGTAGGATTCCTATCTTGCATATCCTAGTAGGTAGTAGACCAGTGAAATATACCGCGTGTAAACATTACTGCGTTTCGGTCTGAAGGGCACTGAGAGCTAATGTATTTACTGGGCATGTGAGACTTAATAACTAATGTCTCGGGTGATGTGCTCATTGGCGCCGCACTGCGCACGGAAATGTTCTGGGTGACACAGCATTTGTTATGGGCAGACGTTGCACTTACCATAAGGTGAATGATTTGCTCAACTCGGCACTGTTTTCCTTGGACAAGAAATATATCCGCAGTCTACCGTTTAGTTACAACGGCTGCTATGTTCTGGTACAACAGCTTTCGTGTCTGTTGTATGATTAGTTACTGCATAGTAAAGTTATTTTTTTGTCTACAAATACATAATTTTTTAAATCAGTGCCATAACTTGATAATGTTCCATTATTGTTTTACTTTTGTTCCCTGAACTTTCATATTGTTTTTCTTATTTTAAGATGATTGATACTTTACTTTAGTTATAAGTTACTTCAGCGTGTCTCTACCACTCTACCACCTTCGCTGTTTACTCACTGCCCTAAGGTTGACTAGCATAGAATGCTTTTAGCATTAAGTCCGCCTCTTGCTCCTTTACTTGTAGTAAGGTTCAATAAAGAATGAATAAAATATATCATACCGGGATTTAATAATGTAACGCTTTGATTTTTGATTGAAAATTTCATTATTAACATACATACACACATACAGTTACGCCTTTTCAGATATAAGGTTAGACAGAGGCCACACAGGGAGTTCACTATTTTCATTATTTATTAATGTGCAAACATGTGACATGAATACTTTAATACCATATGCACGTAATATCAATTATCGCTCCTCATATTTAGCGCGCAGAGTACTGTACAGTTTGCCAAATCATAATATTCTATAATTAACCAAAAGCAGAGGCGTCTAATTTAGTGCGTATAATAAATAACGGAAAATCGTTCACGCGACGAAACTAATTATAGTCAGTTCGGCGCCGATTATAACATTATTACATATATTTAACGTTCGTTTCTATTTTCTGCATGAGTCAGTTCTGAAGTATTAAGTCCTAGAACAAAACAGAACAGAATATTTTTTATTCAGAGATACAGCACGAACTTACAGGATTATTTGATATTAAATACATGCAAAGTATGCGATGTAATTTGAAAACTCACACACTTGAGAAATCACGATTCATTCAGTCTTGACATACAACTTCTTCATAATTTATTAAAATGAACGGAAACGGACACATTTTCTTAATAGTGACTATGTTTGACAGTGTTTTTGCATAAATGTTAGCTCCAGTAGAGATTCGAACCCAAAATACGCGGTGAAGAAATTAAGTTCTCTGACCACGCGGTCGTCAATCTGATTTGTCACGAATGTTCTCATTGTATATATAATGACACGTTACCTGGAACTGGGTCGCCTGTCCTGTCGTCACTCAACGCACCAAGTGCTTCTTTAAGTTGATGTTCTGTAAGAACGAGAACCTTATTTGGGATAGACTTCCATTTATATCTATATCCAGGTGCAGCCCGGTTATTTCGCTTATACAAAAATTTAGTTTATTTTCTTATAAACCAGACAGTTATGCAACAATTTAATACATCTTCGTTGAACCGTATGTGTTTAAATTCATAACGTTGTCGTTCGTTTCTCAACAAGCGGTTCTAGACTTTGTTTAGACAAAAACAGTGTTTGTTATGCAAAACTAACTTCTTTTAGATGCAATAGATGGAATAAATAAAGAAAGAAAGCTACTAACAGGTGAAGTACTTTACATCTAAAAAAAATAAAAAAATGTTACAATGTCGAACGCTCAGTACAATCAAAATAGTATTTTTTCTTTTCTTATATACGAGTATTTAATAATAAGCAGGAACTCGTGACGAGTGCTACGAAGCTAACCAAGCCATATGAAAAGATGAACGCTCAAGTAGATCGGAAATGAATTCCTCTCTGTATGATTTACTGCTACAATGTAACCTTAATGTCTCGTATTTAACTGTAAAATTACCTACAGCAATAAAAGGCTTGAATATAAAGCGGCGTACAAATTTGAATCGAAGCACCCCGGCACTATTGTGTAAACACACTTAAATATCTGTTGGAAGAAGCAAGCGGAACATTAAACGGCTTTAAATAATAAAGATTCCTTTTGGTTGTGTTGGGAAATCCATATGCCACTCGCGTTTCACCCCGTGAAGTGATGTCACCTTGGCCGACGACGACAACTATCGAATTCTGTCGGAAAATATAAACTAGTGTTCTTAACACAGGGGCACTCAATGGTCCCTATCTACCCGTGCCCAACGTAACGCTCACGCGATAAGATCGGAGATAGGTTAGGTTGCAGTATCAGAGACACAAGGACAATCACAAAACAACCAAACCCGAAAACCAATAGTTTGTGTTTTTGCACAAATGTTGGCCCTGGCTGGGAGTCGAACTCAACACCCGTGGCATGGTAGTCAGGTCATTGCATCGTGACCAACGTGCTGCTAATTCCCAATACTAATAAAAATAACAGAACATCACTAAACTCAACGACGGCACTTTTCAATAAATCGACTTTAGTCAGAGCAACAGTGGGTGATTTATTCTATTTTTTTTAAAAGCGTCCTTAAAATATTTCTCACTTTTTCCGACAGTTACAGTAGTAATAGTAGTAATAGTAGTTACAGTAGACAGTCCTTAACAAGTAACAAGTGAGAACAAAAATGGTCTCACCGCGCATCGTACTTGAACAGAACTGCAGTCATTACAATCAAATAGATGTGTGTTGCATTATACGGACGTGTGGTGCATTATATGGACTTTACGTAGTTGATATAGCCACGGATGAAGAATTAAATTTGAATTGAATTTTTTTAGTTGTAAGTGGATATCCTAATTCTGGAAAAAATGGTAATCTGTTAGAGCAAGATCCGGGGAGTACGGTGGACATCGTAAACATTCCAATTGCAGCTCCTCTAGTTTAGCGGTCGTCTGTTGTGTAGTGTGTGGTCTAGCGTTGTCCTGAAGCAGCAGTGGCCTAGTGCAATTGACTAGTCTTGGTTGTTTATCAGCTAGTTCCTCCATCACGGTTTGCAGTTGCTAACAATAGATGACTAACATAATCGTTTGACCAAATTTTAGAAAGCTGTAGTGAACGACACCGGCACTAGTCCACCAAACACTCACATGTTAATTTTTCTGAGTAAATTTTCGCTTTATATATCCTATTATATCCTGCCCCGGATATAATTATAATATAATAATATAATTTTTCTAAAACATTTTTAATGTACATGTACATGTACAGAATTGACATTCCTACAGTTTTATTATATGCATATAGAAACCGGCTAGGATGATAAAGACATCATTATTGAACTCCGCATGTATCCGTTATGCTTACTGACGTAAATTATACGCCAGACTGACCAGAATTTCTCTATTTTAAACGTATGTATCGACCTCGAGGCATATTTTGTGAGATATTATAGAAAATACTCGACTTATTATTTAAATGAAAACCAGAAGTGGTATAAATATTTAAATAAATGTTATTTACTTGCCTGATGCCAATTGCAACGTCTGCCCTTAACAAATGCTATGTCACCCAAAACATTTCTGTGTGCCATCACACTGAACTCGTCATCCTGATATAATAACCTTTACTAACAGTGCCCTTCAGACCGAAACACAGTCATGTTTGCACGCTACTACTTGACGGCATAATAACTGGTAGGTGGTGGTGCTATGGTACCTATCTAGACTAACTCTTGTACAGGAATCCTATCACCAGCACTACCAGTTTACTCATTTACACCACGGTGGTCTTCTTCCGGTTAACCACTGGAACACGTCGTTAATCATCTACTCGCACACTTCTCTACAGAAAATAATGCCATAATTGACACCAATACAAATGTTGCTTACATGATTAGAGCAGGTATTTCGGCCTAAAATTAAATCCCAGTAAGCCTCAAACCATTATCATTGGAAATAACAATCTGATCTTCAGAATTAATTGGAATACTTTAGCCATATTTTCCATTGCTGGCGTCGTAATACCCTAGTAAATATGTGAAAAACAGTTACATTTCCAAACAGTACGAAATATTTCGTGAGATACAAACATTAGCTGACATTAATGAAGTTAAAAGGGAAGGATTTGCGCAGTACGATGACATTAACACGGTCGATGGAATTGTAACGGCTGCTATAAAGTCACGTTTACGTTCATAAACAAAGGTGACATTTGGCATGTCCTTAGAAACGTAGGGTGGTGGTTTAGTTTAATTTTAGTGGGGCTGTTACAAAGTAAGTATTCTGAAGATGATTGCGGGCAAATGTATTAGCTATACGAGTATATATACTTAGGCACTCGGTGACGGTGGATGGTGCTTAAATAAAAACTGTCTGTCGGCCATACATTTTAAATGTATGTTGCTTCTTTTTTCCCTGATTGTTTGTCCGAATGGATATGTGTATATTATATATACTATAAACGATCGAGTGGCCTAGTGGTCAAAGTACCAGACTACTGTGTCCTGAGTTCGAATCTGAGCCAGAGCCAACATTTCTTCAAGAACACAAATTGTTGGATTTGGAGTCTGATTCTTTGTGATTGTCCCAGTGGCTCCGACACTGCATTTTAACGTACGATCTTGTCGCCAGCACATAAGTTTTACATAATGATTTCTTATATTTACGCGAACACTACACATTTAAATGAAACTAATCTTACGGATTTTATCGCGTTTTATTTTATTATTTATAACCCGACGTTTCGAGTGCTTTACAGCACCCATGGTCGTTCGTTCTTCGAGTGCTTTACAGCACTCAACGTCGGGTTATAAATAATAAAATAAAACGCGATAAAATCCGTAAAATTAGTTTCATTTAAACATAAGTTTTTAATTATTTTTGTAGCTACATAATAAGGCAATAATAATTATTCTACTCCATGAAGATAACCTCACGGCGTAATTTCCCGCAAAAAATGTTTTTAAATTTTTATTTTTATGATGCGTTATTCAATTCCGGCAATCGGCCCTGGTTTTCGCATTTCTAATCGTATTTTAAACACGTATCAAGATCAAGAAAAAAAAACAAGTTATGTTTACGTTATGATATATATTTGACGGCGCATTGCTAGCGCTATCTGTTAACCCTTTTCTTGTTAGTGTATCTGTAGAGATACACCAGAATTAAAAAAAATCTAGTGTTATTATTTTTAAGCGAAACCATGATATTTTTTTAAGAATATTTAGGCCATTTCTTAGTTTCGGAACGCAACTTAAGTTTTTTGTGTTGGTAAGACTGATGAGCTGTCAAACTTCACTTTAGTTCAAGTTCCGACATGTTGCCTCGCAAAAAGGTAAGAAAAGTTATGATTTTTTCTTGTTTTTATGTATTGAATGAGTGGATGTGTTAAGTTATTAATTATAGATATATTTAGCACTAAAATAATTACTTTGGACATTCTTTAATTGTCTGGTTGATGCTTCATGTGACTTTTTTAATGAATGTATCTCATCGTGCACATTGCCAAGAAACTAACAATTCTATATATATTTGATATGTATCTCATGGTACACACTGCTAGCTTTACTAACTACTTTTACAAAATCGTCATGTATCTGTATGTGCACACTGCCAAGCTGAATAACTGTTCATATGGCTATGCATGGCTTATTTTATATTAATTGTAGGTCCATATGCTTTCAAGAGCTAGCAAAATACTCACATTGGTGCCAAACCACAGTCAGTCATCAAACGATGAAGAAAGTTCGGATTCTAGTAGTGAAGTCGAGAATTTTAATCTTCAAAAACGCGATAGTACTGAATCTTCATCTGGTCCTTCGCTTCCTTCTTCTCTTGAAAATCTTCACATACTTTCTGACGATGAAAACAACCTCACTTCCTGCCCTACAGTATCAATGAAACCAGCGTCTGAAAGTATTTCTTTGGATTCTTCAACTCAAGATTCTCTTCACTCGGTCATACCGCCTTCACCAACTGCCATTGTAAATGTTATTCGAAATAAAAAGCCTAGATTTAACCGAATAGTACCTGAAACACCAGAGTCATCGCCAGCAATAGTAGCAGCCTCACCATCGCCGTCAAATATAAATACACGCTCAAAACAGCCACGGCTAGCTGTAAGGCGCCTTGCACCTATACAAAGAAAGCAACTGAAATTCCATTGGAATAACAAGAAATTTGAACATAACGCCGAAATACACGATAAACAGTTACCTTCAGATACCAAAAACACCACTAGAATATTTTCAATACTTCTTTGATGATGGCATCCTTAACATGATTACAGAGCAAAGCAATTTATACTCAACTCAAACAATTGGTCGTTCTCTTAATTTTTCAACACAAGACATCAAAGATTTTATTGCAATAAATTTGATAATGGGAATCGTGAATATGCCGGCCTACACTGACTGTTGGTGTCAGGAATTCAGATTTTCACAAATAGCTGATGTAATGACACTCAAAAAATTTCAACAGATACGACGGTACATCCACTTCAACAACAATCTGCTTGATGACGGTGATCGGTATTTTAAAGTTAGGCCACTCATTGAAAAAGTACGTGTCAACTTTTTGAGAGTTCCTCATGAAACCAGGTTCAGCATTGATGAAATGATGGTGCCATATAAGGGCAAAAAAGCCGGTAATCGAAAACAATACATAAAGAGCAAGCCTCGCAAATGGGGGTACAAAATATTTGTTAGAGCTGGCGTTTCGGGCTTCATTTATGATTTTCTCGTATATGGAGGTGAAGACACTTTCAGATACCACCTATTTTCACCAGAAGAAGTGAGTTTGGGCTTTGGGGCAAAAGTCGTCTTCTCACTATGTAAAACTATTCCTGATCCAGCATGTTCAGTTGTGTACTTTGACAATTTTTTCACCAGTCTAGAGCTAATACATATGCTCCGATATAATATGGGTATATTCTCCTTAGGCACCATAAGGTCAAATAGACTACGTGGTGCAGAACAAAAGCTTATACCTGATAAAGCCCTCAAAAAAAAAAAAGGCCGCGGATCTTATTCACGAGTAGTATGCAATACAAACAAAGTCTGTATTGTCAAATGGCATGACAACAAAGTGGTTACTGTGGCAAGCAGTTATGTTTCTGAAACTCCTGTTGGAGTTATACAACGTTACAATAAGGATTTAAAACAGAGAGCTGCTGTCCCCTGTCCCAATATAATAAAGCACTACAACGCACATATGGGAGGAGTCGACCTTGCAGATATGTTAGTGGCTTTGTACAGAACGGAGATGAAAAGCCACCGATGGTACTTACCGATATTTTCTCAAATGTTAGATATGTGCGTGAACAATAGCTGGATTTTGTATCGCAGACATATTGGCGTGAATAACATAAAACGACTGAGTTTAAAGATGTTTCGACATCATATTATACAAGGGCTCTTACATTCTGGGAGACAGCAGCCATTCAAAAACTGTTTTTTTCAATTTCCATAATATGAATGTCTAAAATTAATCTGATTTTGTATTTTTTCATTGAAGTTCCATTTTTGTTATTAAATAAATAGTACAAACTACTGATTATTAACGTGTATTTTATATTTATTTTCATATAAATTATTATATAATCAAGTCATAGATAATTTGGCAATGTATCTGTAGAGATACAATGATAGCGTAATATATTTATCAATGCCCTTGGCAATGTATCCCACAAGATACGGGTGGTTTTTTTAAAGGGGTAGTTTGAATATTTTTTTTTATTTTTTTTTATTTTTTTCTAGACCCCTTGGGTCATTAAAGTTAAGTGCTATGAATATTATTTTTATATTCGAAAAAATAAAATTCTGCCAAGTTAAGGGTTAAAAGATACGCCGGAACGAGATTTGACAGCTGTCGGTCTGGCGGAGCGTCGACGCGATGGTCGGCGCAACCGTGTTGGGCGACACTCTTGCTCGAACGGCGAGCGCACCACGTTTTCGACGAATCGCTTTTGTTCCGTAAAATCTTGTCTCTTTTTATTTTAGAAATAATTAGAACCGATTGGTTTAGTAATTAATGAAACGAAACTGTCGGTTTAGCTAGTTAATTTGTGGTTAAGCGCAGGTGTAATTATTACACAAGGTGCATTAGAAATTGTTATTCTGCGCTATCTACACAAGGAACCCTGTACCGCCTAATAAGCCATCTCAGCCATCGCTGACTCCGATATATTAATACAAAATTTGCTTAAGTAGAATTTAAACAAATAATTTTGTACGGCATTTGCATTCTTTGTTGCTTAACTTAATCCTATAAATTATGGATCTGTGTCTCTTTTTAGTTAATTAGTTTTTTTTGGAGTTTTATAGTAATGTTTGTAATATTTTCTTTTTTTTTTAAACATTTATTTACGTTAAACAATGAACTAGTTGTTCAGTTAAGTATTTGTAAGTAAATAAGCTCTATCCTAAAATAAGGTTAACCAGATATAGGATTTAGAAAAAGTAATGGATGTAGTTAAAACCATTATTTAGGTAGACGATTTATATATCCATTATAATTATCATCCATTGTTAATCTAGTTAGATTCAGATTTTAGTGAGTTTTATTCTGTCCAAACTTGATAGAATAAAACTCACTAAAATTTAGCTACTTCTTTACATCAGCTTGTAGAGTTAATATCCCGTAGTTAATTTTGGTTATGCAGTCAATGAAAATAAATTATAATTATGTAAAACTAAAGAAAAATATAAAGTTCCCCAATATTGTTACTCGGTTAAGGGCTACAAAGCCAGACCCTTTCAAAGATATGTGAGCTTAGGTTCACAACGAACCGATTTCGTACAATTTGTACATTGTGGACGGTATTAACCCAACAAAAAATTAACGTACTGCTTACGATAAACTTACTTTTTGCAGTTTTTTTTATTATTCTAGGTAGGGACGAAACTAGCAAAACGTTCACCTGATGGTAAGTGCAATGTCTGCCCATAACAAATGCTGTGTCATCCAGAACAATACTGTGTGACAACACACTGAGCCCGTCACCTTGAGATATCAGTTCGTAAGTCACATATGCCCAGTGATTACACTAGCTCACAGTGCCCTCAAACCGAAAAACAATAATGTTTGCACACGGTATATTACTCTGGTTACTACCTAGACGCATTCTTGCATTGGAATCCGACCACCAGATACCTACTTTGTAGCTAAAATCACGAAAGGTTCTTTATTTCTAAGAGCTTTGCAATATAAACGTAACATGTCTTCACTATATATACCAGTATATTAGTTTTAAAGCAGCGCCTATAAAAGCAGATAAAAATTACAAAAATATATATGAAATAAGCAGGAGTTGAATATTCTCCAGGGACTGTAATCCCCAGCTCTAATCGAATGTTGATAAATGAACGCAATAAAATCGTAGTTTATTAAATTCTAAATCTCTGCCAGAAAAGACCTTATTATTCGATGTTATAACGATTATTGTGCGTTTCGACTTCCTTTTTTTTAGGGCGGTTAAGATGCGAAAACCCGAATCCCGAATGAATGTTTATACTTACTTTTTAATGCGGTTATTTACTAGCACGTATGTATTTTGCTCCACCTCGCATTCCGTATTCGACTTAATGCGCGGATATTGCTAAGAGATGCTCAAACCTGAACAGTACATGGCTAAAGAGCCTCAGAATATAATAAACAGCTCATATCCATACAAACAAATATTCGTATGTGTTGACAACAGTGTGACTTAGTGGTCAGCATACATGACCACTGTGTCTTGAATCCTGCATTTGAATTCCAGTCGAAGACAATATGTATAAAGCAACGAAATTAGAAGTTTTAAGATGAATGGATACCCTTATGTTTGCCCGCACTCTTGCATCATAGAGCCTTGACGTATCCTGCGAAGCTGACCAATTCTGAAAATAGCAAGAAGTTAATTTCTTCTTCGTCAATTCGTCAACAGTCTACTGCGGGACATGGGTGTCTCCCAAGAAAGGAGGATTTATCATAATCATCACGCTTGGGAGTCGGATTGCTGAAGCTGCCGCTGTCGCTGGTGACCGTCGCTGTTCACTGCTCAGTGTCGTGTTTTGTTGCAATCTGTGCAAAAGGGTTATGTTACAATTATAGGATTTTCGTTTCTAAGAGTCTGCTTGTTGTGCGATGAAAACGTGGATCGGATGTGGAAGTCTGCGAAAATTCAATATTGTAACAATTATTATATAAAATAATATGTAACCTCAATAAATCCTCAAACACGACGTGCAAAATTTCAAATAATTCAGTTTCTATTCTATTAAATATTAAAACATTATGACAAATTATAATAACAAATATTATTTTAATAAAAAAATGGCCGTACTGTTATAGACTTATGCCGTTCTACTGTTACTATTTGCAGACGGACTTCTTAAACTTTCCTCGTGCTACAAAACGAAGCTACGTGAATCTAAGGTTATAAGCGAAAGTATGTTTGGCACACAAATTGACTTTGATGTAAATTTCCATTTAAATTTCAGGAAACTGTATCCACACAATTTGTATACAGAACTCACGTGAGCAGAATTCGGCACGTTTGCTTCATGTAACGCTGCCCTATTCATTGCGATCTATCCAGGATTTGCTATGTAACGGTTACAATTAATGTTTGTTTCGGTTTCTCGCGCTTTCAGTGTTAATTAAAAAATTAGACAAACGTTTCTACCGATTTTGCAAATAAGGAAAACATTCTAACCGAAATTATTTGCGATTTATATTTTGAGATTTATCTTAATTCATGACTATCAAATTTATATGTAAATTTATATCGTCTTCGTTGTCGTCGTTTCAGTTACTAGTTAAAATCTTTCTGATTTCTTTATTAGTGTTTTCTTTTGGGTTATTTACAGGTATGCGCTGTGTAACCAATTATAAATAACTGGAGTAATCTTGTTCAAAGTATTTCGTTAAAGCTAATGCATTCCGATTTCACTACAATTTTGGGCCCTATTTAATGACATTAGGAAATTCATCGCCTTTGTATTTGTTTCAGTTAGAATGTAAAACAAGTCGCACGTGGTCAGAGTACCTGACTTCTAAGCCGCGAGTCCTGGGTTCTAATCCCAGTCGGAGCCAACATTTGTGCTAAAACACAAATTGTTGGTTTTCAGGTCTGGTTGTGTTGTGATTGTCCCTGTGTTTCTGACACTGCATCCTAGCCTACCTCCGATCTTATCGCATGAGCGTTACATCGGGCGCGGGTAGGTTGGGACGAGTGAGTGCCTGTGTGTTTGCGCGTACACTTGTGGCACCATAATATCTCCTGCGCAGTTGATGGATCTCGACAATATTCGGAAGTTGTCGCCGTGGTCGAAATCGGCTAGGAGAACATCATTGTAGATAGTAGATACTGGTTTTCGCAACGGCACGTCTATGCACAAATGTTGCGTGTAAGCAGCATATTGTTTTATTCGAGCCGACCAAGCTCCTTCAGGAATCGCAGCAGACCCTTTATGTTTCTGGCGACCTCGGGGAGAGATCTTGGTGAGCCAACATACTAAGTCCGGTATTTCGCGAACATAGGGCAGTCCTGCAGGGCGTCATTTTGTTTGTCTCGATGAAGGCTCTACTACTTGACATACTTCAGTTTATTTAAATAAAATAGTTTCTAATGTACGTAAATGCCTAAAAGTCAGGTCCGCTAATATTTATGTCTAATGAAGAATAAATTGAATTCGTAATGTTAAGGTTAGTTAAGCGGAGTAGGAACGTAGAATCAAATATTTTGAAAAGAAATGAAATTTCTACTCAATCGACGATAATTCAATTAGTCCGGAAATCACCTACTGGAAACCGTAATGTTTCTGGACCTATGCAGTAAACCCGATTTTTTGTTCAATAAAGCATTAATAACAACGTTTTAAACTTAAAATATTGCGACGTGGAACAATTTGGAAATACAAAAAAGAAAATTACAAAATCCAACCCGTTAGGCGACGCTTGTGCTTGTGTGGCTGTAAACTTTCATACTTAAATGTAATTTAGAAATCAAAATCATCGCGTCACATACCGGAACGGGGAGAACAACGTCTTCCGGGCCAACTAGATATCTATATATTAAAACGCGAAGAGAACTTTGTATCCCTTTTTAAGCATATTGCACGTACGTAGTAGTTTGAGTTTGTATGAAGAAAAAGCGAAGTAGTTCTAAGTTTATATAGATTTATATGTGTTACAAATACGTTAAATTAAATAAAATAAAACAAATTTTTTAACGCAGTAAAGACAACCACATAATAATAGTCTGTCGTTTGTTTACGTTCATGCTGTCAATATCAAACACGCTTAGAATATTTAAAATATTGCCAACAAATAATTCCTTCTTAACGTTAAAACTTAAAATTTTATGAATTAAGGTCAACCACAGAACTATCACAAGTTAGGTATTATAAATTATACAAATAAGTTCTTTTAAAACAATCAGTACGATTTATCTCATACGAACACATCTTTCGATCAAGGAACAAGTTATCCTCTAAATATGATTGTAGTTTCAATATTAAAAGTTTAAAACCTTAAGTACTTTTTAATGTTTCACAAAATACGCCTAAATATCATGAATGCGCTTTTAAATAGAAAAGTTCCTTGATGCCCTGTCTCTGCTGTATAATTTACGTCTGAGAGCATTACGGATACGGATACAGCTAGGCGGTGTTTACGTTAGCGATACATCATAAATTATCTACTTTCGTACGCAGTTTAGGAAAGAAAAAATAAAAATACTTTCTTGACTAAATGCAACAGACATGGACGTAACTAAAATGAGAACATTAACTTCCGACTGCAATTTTTTATATAAAGTGGTGGTCGCCCTATAGTCTAAATACATTAACTTTTTTATTTATTTATTTTTTAAGGGAAACATACAAATCATATAACTTACAAAACATAAATAACAAAAACAGCTGTAGCACATAAACCAATAAAATTTCCACAAATAATTAGAACTTACAAACTAAACACCGTCAATGCATTTATTTACAAAAATTAAAAAAAAAAGCACACGAATCTATAGGGCTCGGATCAGCTCATGACAAGGCTAGAACAGTCTTCAGAATCCTTCTCTTATAATGAGCAGGAGTTACTGAAAAGATGTCAATATGAGAAAATTTTTCGTTGTACAACTTGCATGCACGAAAGATAAAATTTTTTTACAAATTTTTTTTCTTATATACGGATTATCAAAAAGAAGTTTATTCCTTGCACTGGGTCTTTGGCACTTAAAATAGATTTTGTTGAGAAGCGGTATTGAATCAATATTGTTGTGAATAATCTTGAATAAGAGCATTTGATCCCTTATAATACGACCACTGTGAAGCGAAGAATGAGGTCTTATGAAGCTATGACCCATCGTCTTCTTATGATTATGATTCAAAAATTTGTTATGGATTCGTTCAATCAAATCAATGTATACTTTATACTGAGGGTTCGAAACTGTTGAACAGTATTCTAAAATTGGGCGAACTAATGAATTGTATAACGACAACAAAGTGAAAGGTTTTTTAAAGTCTTTAGTAATGCGTAATATAAATCCAAGTAATTTATATGTATTTTTTATGTGTATTTTAATTTATATATTTTTATTTTATTAAAACATATGACATATTACATATAAATTTTAGCTGTATGCTCTACTTCTCCTTAAAAAATTTAAACATTGCCAAATCAAACAAAATTTTCTCTCCGCGTATAAAAAATATATAGATTACTAGCTATTGCTCGCAAGTTCGTTTGCGTGATTTAAGGTTTTTTTGAAAGTCACGTGGGAATAAAAACTATCCTATGTCCATCTGCGGAATACAAGCTGCATCTCTGCGCCAAATTTAGTTTAGATCATCCAGCGATTGAGTGAGCTGACTCTCTCTGTTTGTTACCGTGAAAAGGTAACAATAAACGTCCTACGACCTTCTCCAGAATGATAGCTATCTCGGCCAATAATGCCAAATTTCGTCAAGACCGTGAAAAGGTAACAGACAGACAGAGGCACAGATGTAGTTACTTTCGCATTTATATTATTATCCCGAGATTAGTCGCTAGTTCACGTATCTGTCATTTCGAGGAAGCATGGCATATTATTAGCGACGCTAATTAAAAGGATAACGAATACAGATGATTCGGCATATTTTCTGTCCTATTATACACGAAAAATGTGATCTATAAGTTGCTAAATTCATTAACGTACGATGAAACAGAAAACTTGTTGAAAATTAAAAGTTGAATTGAATGTGATTCATCGAAAACTGTGAAATCCTTTATCTTAATTTTTGTTTGAGTCGAAATATTTCATTATTCTTTCTACTATTAAATTACTTTATATCCATTATATACACTGTATATTTGTATGTTAAGTGAGTATACATGTGAGTATATGCTGTAAACTGTTTTTTTTTTGGTAACACGGTATTTTGATTCTGTCCGACGAGTATCTGATTGTTGAGCCTTTTTGAATTCGGTCGTCCTCGATACAGGCTTTGCCTAGTGAGGAGACCGACAGATAAGTACTGTCTAAGATAGTAACGGTCCTGCAAAATATATTTATGTAATCCTTTTGGTATTTAGTATTTTTTTTAGTATTGAGATATATTCATTATTTAAGGTTTATTTTATATAAGGTGAACAATAAAAATATTGTACAAACTAAAATGTATGCTTTAGAGTTTTTCGCAGAAATAAACATTGTTTTCATTTTTTCATTTTATTTATTTGCAACAGCAATTTCTTTCGATCACGTTTGTTTGACGAAGTTGATACTTCTATTGCTGACGATAAAATAAGTGTCCTAAGTGCGCACAAGAAGTATCGGACAAAACATACATTTAATAAACTATAGTAATCATTGTAGTTTTTCTAAACAAAACTATGTTAGTTATTATATTATTTAAAGACGAACATTTGATGGGTAGTAAAACCGAGAGTTAACAAAAACCTTGTTTTAATAAATGACAAATGAATTGATGTTAGCGCCATCTGGCTTCGTAACATGTCTGTGACATTGATGGTAGCATAACTTCTTCTTCTTCTTTTCAGCCTATCACTAGTCCACTGCTGAACGTAGGCCTCCCCCATAGATTGCCACAAAAGTTTGTAGCTCTCATTTTGGGGGGGATTTGCCATAGTTGCCACGCTTGGCAGGCGGGTTGGCAACCGAAGTTTATTTTTTTCAGATGTTCCAGAATGATGCTGCTGCCCATCTTTTGGTTTTCATTTTCCCTCTGTCGACTTTTACGACACCCACGGGATGAGATGGGGTGGTAGATTCTCTTAAGCCGCCACCACACGGCACACGGCATAACTTATATGATTTAAATAAATAAGTATGAATAAAGGTATATTATAAGAGATTATTGACCACCTTTGCCAATTTGTACATTCAATGACAATCGCCCTTTTTTTGCGCATTTGAGATTATTTGTTTTGTGAATTTGAGGTTTAAATATTACAACGGCACACAGGCATCACATCTTACTTTATCAAACTTCACTCAAAAATATGAACGAACAGTCTGTAATTTACATAACAACAGCTCAATATTTCACATTTATCGAAATGCGCCTTCTTTTAATACCACACCGTTGTTAAAGCGCCTGGTTAGGAATAAGATTTAATAATAGCTATCACTAATTACAATACATTAAACAATGAAAAGAGACATTATATCAAAAAAATAAAACGTTAGTTTGATAAACATTTTCTTAGCTTTATAACCATTCTAATATTTAAAATCTGTTGTAACTTGCTGTATTTATATGTGTTGTTAAGAAATGATTAATATTGTAAGTAGGCTAACTAAAAATACGTCATTTACTAGTTGTTAGGTTTCGTGGCGTGTTCTGCGTTCATTTATTTAGCATCGTGAATTAGCAGCTCGTCGGTCGCGACACAGCTCATTGTTAAATTAATGAACGGTAGCTTATATCGAAAATAACACGAAATACGAAGCTAATTTATTTCTATATTTAAAATAAAAACATTTGATTAAAAAAAATACGTTATCGAGGCATGATAACTCAGAAGCCGGATGCTAGCCATAAATGACAATACGCGAGTAATGTTAGTTCAATCCCCGGTGCCGGTGCCTCTACAATTGTTCTGGAATTTTAAATACCGATTTACCACGTGCTCAGCGATAAAGCAAAACATCGTAAGGACTACTACTACTACGTCTACTTAATAAAAATGCTTTGCAGTCATGTGAAGTTCACCAACGCGTATTGGAACAGCATAGCATAGCGACTTCTTAAATCCAGTCTTCTAAACAATCAATTGAAGTCCTAATTTGGGATATGGAGGCCCAGCAGTGAGATTAATAGACTGTTACTATGTTACCGGTGATATAATAAAGATATAAAATAACTTTCAAGCATTTTAAAAACTAACAAAACATAAAATGCTGCTTTTTAATATATATTTTAGTATATACTGCAAATTCTCTGCAAATGATGTATATTATAAAGCACTCAGAAGAATTCTTGTTCCATACTGAAATTACATATTTATCTTTAAGCTCCATATTAAATGCAAGCAGCACTATTAGTAAACACACAATAATTCAATGTCTAATTTACGAACAACTTTAAATTACGAGCAAGCCGATTTCAGTCGTAATTGAATTAAATTATACCGTGCAGTCCAAGCTAACGCTTTCTCTAATAACATCGTAGGCTACATGTTAAATAGCCTCTAATGACAAAGCAGCTGGTATAAAAACCATAAAAATTCAATATATACACGACACGACATTTTTTATAAAACAGTGAGACTCACCAAATTATTGAACAATCATTTTTTTTTTATTTCAGTAACAGTGACACAGAAACACTGTCCACCTGATGGTCAGTGTTCCCTGCGGTATATTTATGTATTTTATATATTTGTAGAAGAAGGTGCAAAGGAACAAACTGATAAAGTGTTGGAAGTGATCACCGCCGCCCATAAACATTCAGAGGAACGTTGCCGGCCTTTGAGAAGGAAGTAGGCTCAGTCACATTACAAAAGCACACAAACAGACTATACACATGTTAGCATATTCGTATCCTACCTGAATCGAATCGTGTGAAGGCAGGAAGTGGCATCTCCGTGATCAATAAAGCACAATTATACTCTCCCCTTCTTATACCTTAATGTTATGGAACGTAAGTATTGCTAAGTAAACATATAGCAATTAACGTTTTAAATATACTGCAATTGTCAAGCTGTAAACAGAGCCGTGCCGTGCTGTAAGACAAAAAAGAAGAAAATGTGTGCACGTGTTTCTTGGAAATACCTAAATAAAAGAAAATCCTACTGCTGAGTACAGACAGGCCTCCTGCTATATTCGATTGGATTTTAGAACGGGATTTTATACACCTTTAAAAAAAATATGTTCTAAACATGACATACTTTTTAAAATGACCACACCAAAAACTAATACGATTTGTCCCAAGTCCAAAGCCACCGTAGTAGACGCTATAAGAATTCTCACCACTAGTAATTTCCACTCGACATTAACATTTTCCTCGCGTGTCGTAGTTGACATTGAAATTTATTAACTGAATAACCTTTATCGACATGTTGACTAATGCTAGATTTGCCAACATGTCGATAAAGGTTATTCGGGTAGCGATATTCAGTTTATAATTTATTATTATTATATTTAATATTATTATAATTAAGAATTAGCGTTGTAATGATGTTGAATTGTTTTATATATTATATGAGATGTGAATGACCAAGCCGATGCAACGATCTTGATTCTTTATAAAGATATGTACGATGTACGTATCTACGAGCCACAGTGACTACTGACCATCAAGTGGACGGTGTGCTCGAGTGTAATAAATGTTTCGATATTGAGAAAAATAAACGGAAAGTTTGATTTATTTTTAGTGATGGTTTTACTAATAAACTATGTGCGTTAAAGTTCCGTTTTGAAGAAGTCCTCTACTTGGAAATGAATAACATTAAGTTCTTAGCTACAATATTATCTAGTCGTTTATCATCTGTTTATTTATTAACGTTAGCCACCCGTGCAGAATACTTATGTAGGATTGAGTAACACTTTTAGACGACGAGGGTGTTTGATAACTGCTTTGCTATTAATAAATATCACGACGTAACAATGATATTATATGTAATCACAAGTATGAGTTTTTTACAATATTTTACATTCAACCACTCCGGATGGTTCATTGATCAGCGTATAATGATCGAGTAACGATTTACATAAATACTAGGTGGATTGAAAAGTACTCGGCCTAACACAGATCCATTCAATTCTAAAAATCAAATCTATATTCATTAAAATTGTATCACACAACAATTCTGTTAAAAATTTGAAAAATAACAAGCTCACTGTGCCCATCCATTTCATTGGTATATTTATTCAGCCACACATATAAATCAGTGTGTACAATGTCCAAACCAGATATCGAAGGCAACTATGATTTTATACATAAAACTCCCTAGTGCCTGATTGAAGTGAATTTATTGCAAGATGCCGCTTAGATATACATTTCACAAATGGTAAATGACTGCGTGATTTACGATTGTTACAATTTAATAAGCGCCATCTAGCGCGAATATGGGTATACGTGAAACATTCTTCAAGTTTAAGAAGCCATATATATTTCTTGCATTCAACATTCCGCCCACCAAGAATGTTATCAAACGTTCTTTACATTACCGCCCACCATGCAAAAACAATTTAGGCAATAGGCTTACTTACACATATAATGTTCATTGAAAATTAAAAAAAATGAAAAACAATTTAAAATCCTTAGCCTAAGTTTGGCAAATATTACAAAGGAAACTTAAATATTAATTACAATTAAACAGGTAAGCCAGTTACTTAACATGTAACTGGCAAAATGCATAATTTTGAGGTTGGTCTTTTTAATAAGGATTGACCACACTTCAAGGTTACAACTCGCGTAATCTGGTCAGCACCAGGATGCTTTGCAACCACTCTTCCTAACAACCAGCGAGCTGGGGGGAGGTTGTCCTCCTTAACCAAAACTACATCTCCTATTTCTGGTTCTGGAATTATTTTTGACCATTTATATCTTTGCAAGCAATTCACCAAATACTCATTGGACCACCTACGCCAAAAATGCTGTACCATTCTTTGAGTAAATTGCCAACGTCTCAGAGTGCCAATATTACTCTGCTCATAGTTCCGCTCAGGAACAATGACCAGAGGTTCGCCGACGAGAAAATGTCCCGGAGTCAGCGGTGCAAGGTCCTTATGATTATCTGGTAACATTGACAAGGGCCTTGAGTTTAGACACGCCTCAACTTGTGTCAGAACCGTGGACAGCTCTTCGTATGTCAGTGTGGAGTCGCCTATAACTCGTTTTAGGTGAAATTTCATGGCCTTTACGCCTGCTTCCCATAGTCCTCCAAAGTTTGGAGCATGCGCAGGAATAAAATGCCATGAAACGCTATTGTTGCTCAACCACTCACGAATTTCAAGAGCAACTAATGATTGTTCAGCGGTGACGAGCTTAAGAAGCTCCTTGGACGCGCCTACAAAATTCGTCCCGTTGTCGCTCCATACCTCAGCCACGTGACCTCTTCGAGCTACGAATCGCTTAAAGCTTGCTATGAAACTTTCAGCAGTGAGATCGCTTACAACCTCTAAATGTATGGCTTTGGTTGCCATACATACAAAAAGATTTATATATCCCTTGTATGACTTATTTCCTCTTCCTTTAGCCACTCGGATATTGATGGGACCTGCAAAATCAACACCACTGTGAAGAAATGGTCTAGCTGGTGTGACTCTGCTCGTAGGTAGCTGGCCCATAAACTGAGTTTTTGTCAATGCTGCATGACGAACACAAACAACACACTTACGTACATGCATCTTAACAAGGCTCTTGGCAGATAGCACCCAATAATTTGTACGTAAATGGTTCAGCATCACAGTTGGGCCTCCGTGTAATGTCTTCCGGTGGGCCTCTTCTATAACCAAATTGGTGAATTGACTCTTGTGAGAAAGAATAATAGGATGCTTGGTATTTGTGGGAAGATTTGCGTTCTGAATTCTTCCTCCTACTCGCATTATTCCTTTGTCGTCATGAAAAGGGCTCAATGGCTTCAGTTTTTTCTTGGAATCTCCCAGTTCCATGAGTTGACATTGTCTTACGCAAACATCTAAAGAGTCCTTAAGTTCATTGCTTGTAAGATAAGCTTCGAACTTAAGATTTCTTTTGTACCTTAAGAATCTGCGACAATAGGCCACAACACGTACAAGCCTTTGCAATGTTGAGTATTTCGTCCATAGAGGAAAATCAGTAGCTGATCCACTATCATTAACAACGTGCACCCTTATTTTTCTTAGTTCTAAGTCGGTCGAAATGGATTTAGGTCTTTGATAGGCAATGTTGATGTCCTTTAGCCACGATGGACCCTGCAGCCACAGGCTATTTTCAGCGAGTTCCAAAGGTGTACAGCCTCTGGAGGCGATATCTGCAGGATTTTGGGCAGATTGGACGTGTGCCCAGTGGGTGTTATCCATTCTTGATAGAATATCTGACGTTCTATTACCGATGAATGTTGTCCAGCGACTGGGATGACTGCTGAGCCACGCCAGCACCACAGTGGAGTCAGTCCAGCCGTGTATGTTGCTACGGTCAATGCCTAACATGTTAGCTACATCTGTTATTAACTTAGCTAAAAGAACTGCTCCCATGAGTTCAAGACGAGGAATGGAAACTTGCATAGTTGGAGCCACTTTAGTTTTTGCCGTAACTAGATTAACGTGTACCTTTCCTTCAACGTCAATTGCTCTCAGGTAAACTACGGCAGCGTATGCACTGTTAGATGCGTCAGAAAACCCTTGAAGTTCCATGCAAGTATCATCGGCTTTAGTTTCAAGCCACCTTGGAATACTAACCTCACAAATGTTTATTAGACTAGATTGGTAGGAAAGCCATTCTTTGAGTAACTCGTCCGGTAATTTATCGTCCCAGTCTATTCCAGTCAACCACAACTTCTGAATAATTATCTTGGCTATGATGATGCAAGGGGCTAGCCATCCCAAAGGATCGAACAGACGCGATATGCTGGATACTACTTTCCTCTTGGTGATAGGATGATTCAACACAGGAAGTTGCACAGAGTATTGAAAAGCATCAGATTCCTTGTGCCAGAATAGTCCCAACACTTTCACCACTTCATCCATCTTTATATCAACCATCCCCTTTTTATTTCCGTCTGTATTCATTACTACTTCTGCTAACTCCTTGTTATTTGTTACCCATTTCTGCAATTCAAAACCTCCCCTTCTCAATATTTTTTTTATTTTTTTATAAATGTCCTTTCCTTCTTCTACTGTTTGACATCCAGTTAAAAGGTCATCCACATAGAAGTCTGTTTTAATCCTTTCAGCTACGTCGGGGTAATGTTTGCCTTCGTCGATTGCGACCTGATGCAGAGTCTTAACCGCTAGGTACGGAGCAGCAGCTGTGCCAAATGTAACCCTCATCAACTTGTATTCTTTAATTTTGGACTCCGGATCATCTCTCCAAACTAGCCTTTGGAAGTCTGCATCATGATCTGCGACGACGATTTGTCGGTACATTTTTAAAATGTCTGCACTAAGACATATTGGGTGTATACGCCACCGTAGGATGATATGACGTAAATCTTGCTGAAGGGTGGGGCCGACCATCAATGTATCGTTAAGAGATACTCCGTTTGTTCCCTTGCATGAAGCGTCAAACACTACTCTGACCTTGGTAGTGGTTTTATCCTCGCGTATAACGGCATGATGGGGTAAATAAACAGAGTCCGCTTTATCGAGGTCACTGTCAGTTATACGTTGCATGTGTCCAAGGTCCAAGTATTCACGTATCACTTCGGAATACCTTGCCTTAAATTCTGGATCCTTCTTGAAACGTTTTTCAAGAAGATTAAATCGCTTGCTTGCAATATCTCTCGAGTTCCCATATTTACACTGAGGATCGTCTTCTCGGAAAGGCAGTCTTACTATGTATCGACCTGATGAGTCTCGCTGAGTCGTTTGACTGTAAAATTCTTCACAACATTGCTCTTCCTGATTGAGAATCTTGTCTTCAAACAAATCGGATTCAATTTGCCAAAATCTCTGTAGCAGTTTATTATCATCAGCTTGAGAGTGCATGCTAACGATGGTACGAGTATTATGGTGACAATGTGATGAAGGATGGTGGTCATCATCAAATAGATGCGTAGGACCAGATAATATCCATCCCAAGGCAGTGCATTGAGCAATTGGAGTACCATTAGGTCCCTTTAGTAATCCTTCTCTTATAACCTGACCGTAAACATCTGCGCCTAGCAAAACATCTATTTTACTCGGACTGTGGAATTGAGGATCGGCCAGAGCGATGTCCGCTAATTCTGGCCAGTTAACGTTAGCTAGCTTCTTGGAAGGAAGAAGACTAGTTATAGCACCTAAAACATGTGCACGTACCTGTATTTGGAATCTGGGATCGTGACGCGATTGAATTTTCATCATAACGATGTACCTAGAAGCCAAAAGGCTCTTATCGCCGCCTACTCCTGATATGTTACTTTTACTTGGTATCTTCTTAAGGCCAAGTAGCTGCACCGCTGATTCCGTAACAAACGAAGCTTGCGAACCCTGGTCAAGCAGAGCTCGGAGAAGGTGAACATGACCGTTCCTTGCTTTGGCTTCGATAAGTGCGGTTGCTAATAGGATCTGATTAGGCGCTGCTTTCTTCGAGAAATGCGCTGTGATATTCAAAGTCGGTTCAGGCCTCTCTGGCGAGGTTTTGACATTTGACGGTGTTGATTTGACTTCAACTGACAAATCTGGCTTGGGCAAAACAGAATTTTGTGATTCTGACGTTGACTTTGGGTGAAGCAATGAGTGGTGCTTATGTTTGCAAATGCGACATCTAGTAAATAAACGGCATGTATTAGCAGAGTGGTTACGACCCAAGCAATTGAAGCAAAGACCATTATTTTTTACAAAATTATGTCGAGTATCATAATCGACTGTACCAAATGCCTTACAGTTTGCTATTTTATGGTCATTTGTGCAGTACGGACAGTTAAGTTTGGCCACAGCATCGGCACTGGTCGCCATGGAGTGCATGACTTTTGGTTTTTGGGTCGAAACATTGGGTTTGCTCCTTTGCTTACAATCCATAAATTCAAGTGACCTAAATCGCGTTTCGAGATATATTCGTAATTGGTTCAAGGTTGGTAGTTCTTCCGATGTACTGATTTTAGATTCCCAACATTTTCGCGATTCAGAATCCAATTTTGAACCAATCACATATATGATAATCGTATCCCATGAATCCACATTAATTCCCAAATTTTTTAAGCCATGTAGCGTGTCATTGGTAACGTCTAACATATTTTTGATTGCACTACACGACTCGTTGCCGATACTTGGTTGATTCATAAAACGCTTCAATAGACAATTTGCTAAGTATTTCTTATTATTGTAACGACTGTTAAGGGTTGCCCACGATTCTTGATAATTAGCTGACGTTATGGGTACATGCCTGAGAAGCTGTTCAGCTTCTCCTGAAAGATGCCCTTTCAAATAGTGCATCTTCTGCACATCGTCTATAGAAGGATTGTTATGAATCAACGATACATATAAATCCCTAAAAGTTATCCATTCTGCATATGATCCCGAAAAAGTAGGGATGCTTATTTTAGGTAATTTTACATTATTATCAACCTTTGAAGTTATGTTAGATAGCGTTTCTAAAGTACTTGCTTGAGCCTTTAACACAGATAATGCTTCTCTGATATCAGATTTATAGTCAATGTACATTTCCTCTACAGTTTCATAAACATTTTCCTTAGAATACTTAGTTTCTGATAATTGCTCAGATAACTCGATTGATATTTTTTTATGTGTTTCGGAAAATATCTTCCATTTTTCATCCAAAGAATCTAGTCTAGTAAGTAAATATGACTCTTTTCCTAGACGATCCTTTGGCGACTTTTTATAGTTTTCATAAGCCTTTTCTATCATACACTTATATCCCAATTGACTCTTTATTAAGGCAGAAAACGACATTTTACAATTATTTTTTATAATTTACAAGACAAAATTTGAAACTTAAAAATTTTCTAAGTCCTAATAATAAATTTGCAAATTTTTACAAGTGTTTAGAAATTAAACAACCGCTAAGAAATCGGACATAGATTCCACGTATGATCACTTTTTGTAAAATTATTCTAAGTTACCAATTAGTATGCACAAGTTCAAATTATCTTAAATTACTCAGTCTACACACTTTTTTTTTAAGTTCTCGTGATTTAATTACTGCACTGAATATATCATAAATGTACTCACGATTTTCACTTGCAAACCACTCCTATCGGAGAATGACGTTGCTTACGTCACTGTTGTGACGTCTCCGCTGCTAACTGACCTCCCCGCGCTCGCGTCCTCCACACGTCGTGGTTGTGACGTCAATGTTGCCTTGTCTCCAACTTCTTGCTTCAGACTCCTCGACCGCTTCTCAGCCGGCGTAGACACTATACTGCACCGCGCTGCGTTCGGTCACCCGATACGATTTCAATGAATCGTTCGGTGTGCACCTTCAGTGACAATCCATCACTGGTTTCTAGTGCAATTTTCTCAAAAACACATTCGACTCGAGTAGGACCATGTACAATGTCCAAACCAGATATCGAAGGCAACTATGATTTTATACATAAAACTCCCTAGTGCCTGATTGAAGTGAATTTATTGCAAGATGCCGCTTAGATATACATTTCACAAATGGTAAATGACTGCGTGATTTACGATTGTTACAATTTAATAAGCGCCATCTAGCGCGAATATGGGTATACGTGAAACATTCTTCAAGTTTAAGAAGCCATATATATTTCTTGCATTCAACACAGTGAGCTCGTGACATTGTGTCAATTTACACAAAGGGACGTGGCCGGCCGAGTTTGTGTTTTATTTAAACGTCAACGTTTATCTAATGATTTCTTATATTTACGCGAACACTACACATTTAAATGAAACTAAGTTTACGGATTTTATCGCGTTTAATTTATTACTATTTATAACCCGACGTTTCGAGTGCTTTACAGCACCCATGGTCACGGGAGGACTGAGGTGACAGATGTCCTGATGTCATAGTTAACCTGGGGTACCTTCAGCTTTTAATTATTATTTTTGGGTCCGATCTACGCAGAAAGAGCTAACTGTGTCTTGAAGTCTTGCAGTGGTATGCTTGGTTTTTGATTTAATTTTATTTATTATTGGATCCCAAGCTGGTGGTAATACCCAACCATCTTCTCTATTGAAATTAGGATGTTTTTTGATTTCAATAGCCTCGCGAATCATCCTTGGTAGGAATCGGTGTTCTTTTGCAAGGATCTGTGGTTTATCAAATCTGATGTAATGGTTGGGATGATCCAGAACATGGTCACAGACTGCAGACTTCCTAGAACGACGATGCTTCACGTCAGCTATGTGTTCTTTTACGCGGGTTTTAATCGATCTTTTTGTTTGGCGTTTGTTTGTATGGGGACCCATACTAACAGATATTTAAACGGTGAATCTCACCATCATCCATCACAGTTAGCTACCGTGGGTAAATCCTTGTTTCAGAGAGCACGAGGAATCTGTGACAGGAAACACCTGGCCGCCGAGCTTCAACATGTCAAGCAAGTTTTGCACGACAACAAGCTTCGGGTTCCGCGCCTACGTCGCAGTGACCGAGTGAAACCGGCCACAGTCGAGCGTGTGCCTGCTGTTCTACCTTATGTCAGAGGAGTCACGGACAAGATTGGCTATATCTTGAAGCGGGCTTCCATAAAAACATTCTTCAAGCCGCCGAAGAAGATAAGTCAGTTTTTACCATCTGTCAAGTGTAACATCCCTCTACAAGACGCAGGAGTGTACAAGCTAGATTGTGAATGTGGTCTCTCTTATATAGGCCAAACAAAAAGATCGATTAAAACCCGCGTAAAAGAACACATAGCTGACGTGAAGCATCGTCGTTCTAGGAAGTCTGCAGTCTGTGACCATGTTCTGGATCATCCCAACCATTACATCAGATTTGATAAACCACAGATCCTTGCAAAAGAACACCGATTCCTACCAAGGATGATTCGCGAGGCTATTGAAATCAAAAAACATCCTAATTTCAATAGAGAAGATGGTTGGGTATTACCACCAGCTTGGGATCCAATAATAAATAAAATTAAATCAAAAACCAAGCATACCACTGCAAGACTTCAAGACACAGTTAGCTCTTTCTGCGTAGATCGGACCCAAAAATAATAATTAAAAGCTGAAGGTACCCCAGGTTAACTATGACATCAGGACATCTGTCACCTCAGTCCTCCCGTGACCATGGGTGCTGTAAAGCACTCGAAACGTCGGGTTATAAATAGTAATAAATTAAACGCGATAAAATCCGTAAACTTAGTTTCATTTAAATGTCAACGTTTATCGATAAGCATTTGAAAATGATCAACACTATCAGAGAAAATGTCCTCATTGTTAGTAAGTATTGATTAATCGTTCAGTTTTATGAAGTATGAATAATATATGCCAATCGTGGGAAATGTCTCCATCGTGCACTTGTGTGTGTTTAGCTTTTACTATAGCATCGATCGTAATCAAATTTATTTGACATAATATGTCAGTAAAAATAAAAGTATTTTCATTCTGCACTAAGAGTAGTTTATTATAAAGAGTTGTGGTAGCTCAGGTGCTTTGTAGTTGTTACTTAAGTTTCATAGTACACGAGTGAATTGAATTTGAACCTCGTTACCGGCATCAATTTTATTATTTGCAATTCTATATTACGATGAAATCAAAATTGTGAGGATTTCTTAGAATAATAAAAACATTTGTACGACATACGAAGACTGACAACTGCCATAGGAGCTGCGTGGCGGACTTTCCTGCTCCAAAACTCAAGAAGGAGGCCGGTGCTCAAAAGTGAGACATTCATAGGCTTTACTATCTAATGATATAACAATCAAAAGAGTGCTTACTATCACTGCTTGTATTACGTACTTCAGTGCGTACAATGTTTGAACGTGCTAATCTCAGGGAATACTTAACCAGTTTATAAAGTTACTTTTCCATTAGATAAAGGACTATATATTAAGGAATATTAAACACCCAACAAAGTGTTTTCTGAAACTTTGAAGTGCCGCACACTGAGAGCATAATGTTACCGAGAAGTGCTCAACCGTGAGTGTTCAGGCCATAAGGTACCATGCCGTATGGGGCAATCAAGTGTTCGATTTATTTTATGCGAGTGAAACCGCGTAGTACAGTTAGTTACAAATAAATAAAGTGATACAAAAAAATAAACTTGAAATTTATTTATATTATATTATTTATGATCATTTATTTATGCTCAAACTGTAATCCCTCCGCAAATCAAAGAATCAGCGACTGCGCCTGGTAGACTGAAGAGCTTTGCAAACAATTTCGATCTTCCGTCATCTTTGTATTCGGAACATGTGACTGGATACATTGTAGGCTGATTTCTTTGTAGTGGGGCTGGTGCATTACCTATCACACATTAGTAAACTATTAATGTCATGTACCGCCGCCTGCAAAAGCTCATGTGGTACTTTAATCTAAACTAGATCTCTTCCGGCCGTGTGGCAGCGGCTTAAGAGAATCTACCACCCCATCTCATCCCGTGGGTGTCGTAAAAGTCGACAGAGGGAGAATGGGCAGCAGCATCTTCCTGGAAAATCTGAATAAATAAACTGCGGTTGCCAACCCGCCTGAAAATGAGAGCTACAAACTTTCAGCAGTGGACTAGTGATAGGTTGAAATGATGATGATGATGAGGTCTCTTCTAAAAGACGAGTTGCCGTCAGTTAAAAAAAATTATCGCCCATATTTAATTGCAGTAAATACGGTGCGGGAAAAATATGTGAGTGGGCTGGATTACCATTATTCTGTGCGTAAGGGATAGCTGCCGTGTAAAAGGCAGAGTAAGGAATGCCACCCGTATAGCCGTTGAATGATTCTGAAGTGATGTGAAGTACTTCTGCAAATAAGCAATTTGGTATTATCTAAAATATATACACTGTACTGGTAAAAGGTTAGATAAAGCGTTCGATCACATAAATATGCTATTTTTCATCATATACGATAGGGTGAGGTCTACTAACGCTAACGTTGTTATAAACCTGGACTTTAACATTACAGCAGGTTGAATTTCGTATAATGTATACTTGTTTTCTATCTAGAAAAGAATTTTTAAAACTGTTACAAGTTTAATATGTACTCACCAAACAAAAAAAGAACTATTGGAAAGACTAGAATATTCATTTTGACTCGAATCTGATAACCTAAATATTATAAATGCAAGCCGTGCTCCGGAAAGACACAGAATGATTCGTATCATTCTTTATATACTTTCCCACTGCTGGTTATAGTTTTCGTAAAAGTATATTAGAGGTATCTAGAAATAAGATAAGTTTTTGCGTGATCGCCAGTTTAGTTTGTTTTTAAGTGTCGTCACTAAATTGAAACGCTTTGTTGGCTATCAAATGTTAACAAATGAGTGTTTTCAAAAACATGCCTCGCTCTGCTAATAAAAATATATTTCTAGTGCATAAACCTTGTATTTTCTGTAGCATAGTACTAATACATTATAATATGTTCGTTTTCTGTCCCCAAAATTGAATGAATTGAAAATAGTACATTTTAAAAGCGTTTTTATACGATACTTAGGATGCATTATGCAGGAATCAGTATAGGTAGGTACCACCCCAGGGCCAGTTGTTCTGTAGTAGTGTGCAAACATTACTGTGTTTCGGTCTGAAGGGCACTGAGAGCAAGCGTAATCACTGGGCATACGAGAATTAAAAACTTATGGCTCAGGGTGACGGGCGCAGTTTGGTGCTACATAGAAATTTTCTGAGTAACACAGCATCTGTTATGGTCGGCAAACGTTGCACTTACCATCATGTGAACGTTTTGCTCGTCTTGACACTTTATCAAATAAATAAAAAATAAATGTTTAAATTATTTACTGTATATTTTTTAGCACTGTGATTTATTAAATACGTTTAGCGTTCATACAGCCACTGTACAAGATTTTAAATCCATTATGTATATTTTATTTTCTCGAAATATGCATTGGAGCTTGGCTTTTTTTAAACGTTGCTTCTCACTAGGATTTCTCCTCTGCTGTGAGTGTTTACAAACATAAATTGCACAGTCATAAACATCCATACCCGGAACAACTATCTGCAGGTCATACAAATACATGTTCCATGCGGAAATCGAACCCTGGACATCACCGACAAGAACTCCTTAGCCTCTGCATTTAACAAACGTAGCGGAACTAGCTTTCAGTATTAAATTGTTAATGTATTAAAATTTTCCGAGTTGCCGGTCGTTAGTTAAGACGAGAATTAATTAATGAATAATGTTATTAAACTGAATGCGATAATAAAAGTAAATACTAGTGAAGGAAAACTTTTCGGAACTGTTAGGGCGTCACTAAAATGTTTTGATCGTAAAATTAAATTGGATTGAGTTTGAATAGAAAGCTACGTAAGGTTGTTAAAGTTTTGATCCCAACGGATCAAGAAATTTTACAAATAGTCGACACTGTTGCACTAAATGATTGATTAAATTTAGTTGAGAGTTCAGGAGTGTGACCGTGCGACAATACGACCCTTTAAGTTGAAACATAAGTGTTCACCACATACAATTATATGATTAATAATATGCATAAAGTCAGTATGAAGGAACTTTTAATGCTTCAAACCTGAAACGACGATTAGGTAATTATATTCCACGGTGACCCAGAGGTGTGTGCATTCAGGGTACGATGTAGTGCATCAAGTTTGATTGATGCGCTAAGATCTTAAATCAGGCAAGTAAAAAGTAGTTAAACTATGACATCAGGACGTCTGTCACCTCAGTCCTCCCGTGACCTTGGGTGCTTTAAAGTACTCGAAACGTCGGTTATAAATAGATAAACGTGATAAAATTAGTTTCATTTAAATGCTTAATGAAGTTTACTTCGTCCCCTGTTACCAAATATCAACATTGTTGCGTGAAAATGTTTTTGATTTTTTTTAATTCAGACTGAAGACATTATTTCAGTTTCCATCGCCAACGAAGATTTGAAGTCAAGGCCTACAACTCACAAGACGTAGACTCGTAGAACATATACCTACGCGACGACCGTGGCTTAGTAGTAAGATTAGCTGACTTCTACGCCGTGGGTCCTGGGCCCGGCCATAGCCGACATTTGTTCAAAAACACAAATTGTTGGTTTTCGGGTCTGATTACGCTGCTGTGCATGTGAAATTTACGTCTGTCAAACGCACCCACGATACAAGAAATCGTGCTGCGGGGCTTTGTTTTAAAAAACACATTGTCATAGGATCGACGAGTCGCAGTACTGTGCAGATTCTCACAAAAATAATGTACTATAATTGAACAAACGAGCTGCGCTGAGAACGGGAGCGACTAATCTATTGCATTGAATAAATAATGGTCACTCGCACATGCGACGAAACTAATCAAGCTTAATTCAGTGCCAATGATTATGCTTTTCGAATATACGTATGAATTATGTTCTCCTAGTCGATTTCGACCACGGCGACAACTTCCGTCTACTGTCGAGAGCCATCAACTGCGCAGGAGATATAATGGTGCCTCAAGTGTACGCGCAATCACAGAGGCACTCACTCGTCCCAACCTACCCGCGCCCGATGTAACGCTGATGCGATAAGATCGGAGGTAGGCTAGAATGCAGTTTCAGAAACACAGGGACAGTCACTACACAACCAGACCCGAAAACCAACAATTTATGCTTTAGCACAAATGTTGGCTCCGGCTGGGATTCGAACCCAGGGCCCGCGGCTTAGAAGTCAGGTACTCTGACCACTAGGCCACGCGATCTATACGCGGTAAATATTTGACATTCGTATGTGTTCTCTAAAGGGGTCAAAGGGGCATTAAGTTCTTTAACACAATAGAATATGTTTTATTCATAGATACATCACATAGGTACATGATTTGATTTTTAAGCTTCTAGGCCTCTTATTATTTGATTAGACTGTGTAACATTGTTGGTAGACCTAAAGTAGTAACACACATAGCTCTGTTTTCGCCCCGCGGCAAACAAGAAGTACGGGTGGCGAACCACGTGGCTGCCATTTAAGTAAGAGTCAAAAAAAATACTCATTGCGTTTTCACGAGCAGTATAGTAACAGCATTGCATATTATGGTGTTATTCTGCACGAATGAAGGCTGTCCGTACAATAGCTTCGTGATATTCTACTCTGCCTCCTAACCTGACACCTATTGTCTAATGTAACAATAAGTAAATAAATAAATACGTACCTAGTACATACAGCTTTCCTAATTAATTAAAAATTGTCATTGTTAGTTGGTGACATTTTAAAAAAAGCGATATCATCAGTATGTTTTACATAATATATAAATTTGCCGTGTGGTGGCGGCTCTTAAGAGACTACTACCACTCCATCTCATCCAATGGATCTCGTAAAAGGCGAGTAAGGAATTAAACTGCACTGTGCACCCAACAGCGCATGGTGGCGATGGGCTCACCACCTATCACACCGAGTGCATTAAATTGTTTTGGTGAAACGTGGATTGTTGTGGCAGTCATCTGTTTTTGCAGTGAGTGCCCAGTCTCTGACTACCCCTTATAGGATACAGTCGTGATGTTATGTATGTATGTATGTAATATATAAATGTCACATGCGCAACTCGACCAGACCCGATAAACGATTTATGTTTTTAGACAAATGTTAGCTCCAGTCGGGATTCGAACCCAGGTTTTCGTCGCGCGTCGAAGTTAGGATCTCACTCTGATCACACAGTCGTCAGTCTGATTAGTCTTGAACGTTGCCATTGTACTTAAAATGTCACGTTACCAGTAACTGGGTCACCTGTCTTCGCCACTTCGATCACTTACCACATGAAACGCTTCTATACGTTGGTGTTCTGTGAGAACGTGGTCATTCTCCGGACGAGATTACCATTTATAGCATCCAGGTGCAGCCTCGTTAGTTCACGTACAACAGTGTAGTTTGTTTACCTTTAAACAAGGCAGTAATGCAACAATTTATCGTTTCTCAACAAACTGTTCCATACTTTGTTTAGACAATAAGAGTGTTTTTCATGCAAACTTAATTCTATTAGATGATACGGATGAAAAAAAAAATAAACACAGTAAATTAATTACTATTAATCCGAGTACAACCCAACAAGCAAAAACGTCTTATAACTTGCTTAACTGTAACGGTGCATCTCATGGTATCTAAGAAACGTATATGTGAACTTTTGTTTTGTAAGTGTGATAAAGTGAACGCTTTATAAATAAAGAAGACAGATGAAAGTTTTTGGTTCAGTCTTTTCGCATAAAGTATGTTTAGACTTGTAATAAAATGTCTTTGGCTGTACTATTTATATTTGGAAGGGCATTACCTGTATATACGCGGAGAATCGGGAGTTCAGGTCTGTTCAGACACACTAGTACAAAGAAATTCCTTTTACTATCCACACAAAATGGAGTACACTGTTTTCGAAAAAAAAAAAATTGGCACATAATGATGACCTTCTGCTGGCAACAGGCCTCCTCTCATTTTGAGAGGGTTCTTGGAGCCAGGAATAGTGCAGCGTTACTCCAAAGCTGGTTGGCGCACTTCATACGAGTATGTCTTCGCAATATATTTCTTTCTCAGGCATGCAGGTTTCCTTATGACGTTTTCCTTCACCGCACGTGATGAACTGCACAACAATATAAGGTATATTGGTACAGGCGATCAAACTATTTTCGTATCCCAATATTATAAAAATGTTAAATATATGTTTAGAGAATTACTTTGCACTATGTGGTGCAAACAGATAAAAGCTTTGCAATAATTATAGCCTGTCGAAATACGACGTTAACACGCAGCAAGCGTAACATATTAAACTGTCAAGTGCAACGATAGTTTTTGTAGCAAAAGCTCTAAATTAGCTTATTACGAAATGGAAGAGCTTTTGTCGAACGAAATACATACATACATACATAAGATCACGACTCTATCCCATAAGGGGTAGTCCGAGACTGGGCACTCACTGCAAAAACAGATGACTGCCACAATCCACGTTTCACCAAAACAATATAATGCACTTAGTGTGATAGGTTGTGAGCCCATCGCCGCCATGTCGGACGAACGTACGTATAAAAAGATCAAATCAAACCCAACTATACCATACGCTTAAAACCACTAGCGATCCTATTAAAAAACACTCCGAAAAATTGAATCTGAACGCTAATACGATAGCTACATCTTGTGCCAAACAACCGAAATTGTATGGGTTACCCAAAAAAAGACAAACTCAATGTTCTTCGTCCAATAGTGAGATCCAGATCGAATCCATAACTTACAGAATGACTGAGTATGAGGCTAAAATACTGTCATCGCTTAAATGACACCCAAGAGCACACACAAAGGATTATTAAAATGTGAATAATCGGCCGAAGGAATCCGACCAATGCCTAATGTTTTGGTGGAATTACTTATCATTAGATTACTTTTAATAAATCTATTTAACTTAAAAAGTGAAGCTGAATTCGAACGAAACTTCCTAAGATGAAGTCCTGCGTTAGATAAAGCTTCGCTCAATATCTTTTACAAGACCCTTTACATCTATACCATTATAGGTATTAATAATTTTAGGTTTTCATTTTAAGATGTATGAAGAATAAGACATCGGGCTGGTAATTTAGTTTTTAAAAATACATTGTCTAAACAGGTTTTACTGAGAGTAGGCAGGTATGGACGGGTAAAATACCGTGAAACGCTAATATATTTAGGTAAGGAGTAAGATTAGAATCGGTGCTATTTTCACAAATTTCTATGTTTTTGTCGCCTAGAATTATAATATTTTGTATAGAAGAAAATTTCAATTAATTATTATTTAGAGACTGAATAAAATTGTTCACATTATTATAACCAGGAGGACGGTAAATGACTAAAGAAATTGTATTATGGTTCTGTTTTATAATTAAACATTTAGCTTCATGGATTTTCAATTCCTAAACCGAAAACAATAAATGACTCTCATAGTATACCACTACACCTTCATTCTGAGTTATGTTATTATTGGTCGCAAAATGATTGTATCCTTCAATAATTGGAACATTAGTCGTTAACAGAACCCAACATTCTGACGATACAATAAAATCCCAGCTCAATCGAGTTGCAGCAAGGAGTGGTATGAGTCCTGTAAAATTACATTTTAAACTTCTAATGTTTTGCTGAAATATTTAAAAAAAAAAACTTAGAATCAAATGAGAAAAATTGGCAATCTTCAATGTCACAATTTGTGGAGTCAGCTACATAATATGAATGTATATAATTATGAATGTAATTTCACTAATTAAACATTAATAAAATTGTATTCAGCGAAGTGAATTATTGTGAGCAGCTTATAAAAAATATTGTGAAAACGACTTAATGGGAAGATATATAGAAAATCACACAATCCAATGACGATGTAAACTATAGACATTGTTAGTTATTGCAAAAGACTCAGGAGAAATATGAAACATAACCATGTTAAGGTTATGAGACTAAGAACTGATGTCCCGGGGTGAACAGTTCGATCTTTTTGGATAAGATCGCATGGGCATGGGTGGTGTAAAGTGCTCGATATTTTTTATTGAATGTAGTAGTATTCACGTAAACATAATAAATCATTATATAACTCAATAAATTCCGTCTGGTATAGGCATGCAAAAATTTCAACACAAAGAATATAACGGCAACTCGTAAATGATTCTCCTACAAAATCCTCTTGTTGTGCTTTATATGAGTTTATGTCGCGATAGAATAATTTTCGTATAAAGTTAGTAAATTGAACAAAAAGTTCAGTTCAGCATAGAACTATGTATAACACGGTAACGAAACAAAAGGTCAAAGCAGTATAAAGCAATAGGTAACATAAAGCAAGAACCTAAACACAACTTGAACTCGTTTTGTTAGAGCCGGAAGTCCGACATGCTAACATATATAATATTAGATAATATTATAAAAGCAAGCAGGGGCTTAGACTAAGAAAAAAAATAGATGCCATAATTGCTGCCTTCATTTTTTTAGGGTTCCGTAGTAAAGACGTATTAAATAATATTATAATTTCCTCTATTTGTCCGTTGGTCCGTATATCACAGTGATTTTACTTGGAGACTGTTGACACTACATATGACATTTTCAAAGAAGTAATTTTTTTTGAATATGGTGGAGTAGTGAATTTATGAAAAAAAAATAGGGGAGACACATTATCTATGTAATTAAGGGTTAAAAAAAATCAGCACATATACGCGTGTGAGGTATCGTTAGATAAGTGTTGAAAAATGATTACGAAGTTTCAAAATAACTATTTAATTTAATAGTGAGATATGCCCTTCTAAATTCGTAAGAAGTAAGGGGAAACATCCCTCCCACATTTCAACAGCACGGTGGATGTTAGAACCTAGAAAACACTTTCAAGAAAAATTGGTCTGAATAAAATATACTGTCTAGTTTTTGAGATTTGGGATATTTTCACTGCGTAACCCTTAACTATGCGTATATCTGACACGCACTCGGCCGGTTATTTTAAGTTGGGGTTGGAGCGGGGGGTTATCCTCAATTAGTGTATGGAGGATTACCTTGTACTTAATTAATTTAAAAATATATTGCATTATTATGCATTCAGCCAATGAACAATTGCTGAACGGTATTTACAAAAAAAAACGCCGTTTTGATTGCTGTTGCATTATATTGATAGTAGATTTATAATGATGTTAGTGTTAAAGACTACATTACGTCATTCCAGATGAACATGCCCCATGTTTGCACTACACTGCGGTACGACGGTGCCACTCCAGAATCCTTCTCTTCGTCCAATAGTTATCGGCTCTACGAACTATGGCCGATCCATTGCCACTTCATCTTGCTGATCTTAGGGGTGATGCCGGTTACTCCAGTTCTGCTATGGATGTCATCGTCTAACTCGCAGAGGAACATAGCTCTTTCCACAGTTCGCTGAGCGCCATCGGGTATCCGTAGAATGTAATGCGATGGAAAGATGCCTCGGAGGCCGTGTAAATTAATACACGGTGTAATGTAGTATTTAATATTTGATCCAAAGAGCAATCAAAACTTAATTATAATGACTCGGAGAAAGCTTACCTTAAAAGCGACTGAAATTTGGTCATTAAACATAACAAACTTGTAATGAAATGACTTATTTTAACTCATTTTGCACACAGTTATCAACGTATATATTTTACAACTGCGTGTACTCACCGACAAGGGTGCGTTCTAGCTTCTAGTTCGCAGTCTAGTTTCAATTTGCTTCTTTCGAAAATA
Organism: Luehdorfia chinensis; assembly: GCA_019845155.1. Classification (NCBI taxonomy): domain Eukaryota; kingdom Metazoa; phylum Arthropoda; class Insecta; order Lepidoptera; family Papilionidae; genus Luehdorfia; species Luehdorfia chinensis. The sequence continues at coordinate 44,796 of JAHVAK010000202.1, forward strand.
TCCTGATTTAATTATTTATAGAACCTACTTTTGATTATATATTTAGCATGCGAATTTGCTTGTTGTTTGAAGTATAATCGTGTTCTCACTTAGATGTATCTCAGATTTAAAAATAACTTGCACCTTTTCATCTAAGACTGTTTGAAAAATCTACGCGTATTAATAGAAAAAAGAAGCAAAACAATGAAAACATTTATAATTATGATTTTGTGTTTGAAATTCCATGAACCGTTAAAATTGTGGACGGATAAACAATAAAATTAAAATGTCAGTATATATAGTCCGTTATAATCGAAAACTTCACAAACCGCACCAAGAAACACGAGCAATGGATATCTACAAATCTTTGTTGTTCTTTGTTGGTAAGTGAATCAACTTTCCTAGTTTATTCAAAACAGTGACGTTAATATACTGTTGATTTAAACACACGTTATTTTATCTTACCAGTAAGAGATAGAGTCTAAAATGACGTAGTGGACCTGGAAATAGTTGAACTTATTCACTTTAAATTAGACTGCTGTTATAATAATTATATAATCATTATAAAAAATCAAAAGAACGATTAGAAATTTATAATTTATTACAATTTTTTTTTCAGGACTGATCTGCGTTATGAACTGCATTGCTCTGGGTCGGGCGACAGTGTATGAATCTTCACCAAATTTTTCACCTGACATCTCTCCTAACTATGGAGTGACTTCGTTCTCAGAAACATCACCGAACGTCATCCCATACCATTCGCATAGTATTCCGGCAGCTGGTATAACGCCTTCAACGGAAATAGATAGCATATAATCCGATCCCACCGAACAGAGGTCCATGATCTACAATGTTTTCTCGATATAAACAATAAAAAAATGTTTGTATTTATACAAATTGTAAATTGAAAATGTACTATTTTAATTTTCGGAAATAAATCTGTGTGTAATATTTATTATTTTTCAATAATGCCTTGACGTTTTGTCGTCCACACTTAATTTAAAAGTACGACATTTAAAAATAAACACTTGTTGTCTCAGACACCCGACACCGAAGCTTAAATTCAATAATTAGTAAAACTGTTTTATAAATTATTACTGTGATGATATAATTATTTAAGGATTATTATTTACACAGAACTATGTAGTTACAATAATCAAAATAAAAAAAATATTATACGTTAACCTAGTAAAAGCTTGACTCCACAGGGCAAGACAGTAATCAATAAAGAGTTTTTAATACTGTCGTTGCTTAGCTATTTACGTATTTTTCTAACAAAAGTATGAAGACGCTTGTAATCAATACCAAGGTATTTAATAAACGATTTTTAATAAAATGGTTATCGTTAGCGGTGCAATAAACAGTCGAGGAACATTACGAGAACCTGCAGTGGTAGTTTCACCAAGGGTGACACTGTGTCTGAGCAAAAACGACGACGGATGAAAAATAAAAACGAAAAAGCCACACAGAGAGTACTTACACTTAATGGTGGTAATATTCCTATGCAGGAATTCGTCTAGGTAGGTACCACCCCAGGGCCAGTTATTCTGTCGTGAAGCAGTAGTGTGAAACATTACTGTGTTTCGGTCTGAAGGGCACTGAGAGCTAGTGTAATCACTAACAGGAATATGAGACTTGAGAACTTATGTGTCAGGGTAACAGGCGCAGTGTGGTGCTACACAGAAATATTCTACGTAATATTGCATCTGTTATGGGCAGACGTTGCACTTAACATCAGGTGAACGTTTTACTCGTCTCGTCACTTTATCAAATAAAAAAATAAAAACACTTAGCAGCGTCATTAATTCGAATTATTTTGTGCGTGATTATTAATTTAACCCCTGCCCGCCTGAACAAAATATGGAAAAAGAGGGGAATCACTATTAACACCAAGATCCGGTTGGTACGTGCCTGGGTATTCACCATTTTTCTGTATGGCGTGGAGCCGTGGACGATACGGGCTCGAGAGAGGCAGAGGATTGATGCCTTGGAGATGTGGTGCTGGAGGCGTATGTTGAGGATACCTTGGACGGCCAAGCGAACAAATGTGTCGATCCTCTCACAGCTCAAGATAAAAACCCGTCTGTCCACGATATGCCACCAACGAATTCTTTTGTATTTTGGCCACATAATACGAAGGGGTAAAGAAGGCCTGGAGAAATTGATCGTAGTTGGGAACACAAATGGCAAGCGAGCCCGAGGCCCCTACCAGATGGACCGACCAAATAAAATACTCCAGGTCTCCGAGGTTTAGCTCCGTCGTCAGGGCCGCGATGAACAGAAGACGATGTAAAGAAATAGTCCACTCCAAGTGTAGACCACTTGTTGATGACTACGATCCTCAGTCATGAGAGAACGACTAGAGAGAGAGAGACAGATTAATTTAATATATTCTGGGTAATATTTATTCTGCTCTCTAAAATTGAATTAGGATATTTTTGAACGCTTCCGCAGAGCACTTTCCGATTTTATTTGTTTCCGATTATCTTTGGCAAACGTTACAGAGACGAAACATACAAGATAAACGAGAACTCACCTAACACACATTTTAATATAACTTGACACTTTATATAAATGCTTAGAAATGTTTGTAGTAATAACAATTGTATATTATATTAAAATCATTAAATCGATTATAATTTGTTGTTGAGAATTTTATAATAATATATGATAATAATAGTTTCAACACAAATTTCCGTGACATTTTCAAGTAATAAGCCAGTACAAATTGTTCAGAGAAACGCTAACATAGCGTCGGGTTTCGACGAAAATAAATGTAGTTAGTCTTCTAGTCAAACAAGATTTTAAATTATCTGGCCCGGCTTTGCTCGGATGAAATATTGTTTTTCATTGATATAATTAAAAATAAATTGGGAAAGAACAACAGACATTTTTGACAGTATTGGATAATGTTTTCCCGTCTTGATTCAGTCATAGTACCGTTAATGCTTAGGTTCTATAAAAATTAGAGCAATTATCAGTAAATCTTCCTGGAGAGATGCAGATCATAACTGTGAAGACCGCATGTAAATTCGTTCAGTGGTTCTCGAGATCAGCGCGTTCAAACATGGGATACGCCGCATTCGCCGGTAAGAGTTCTTGACTTGATCTTGTCTTACTTTAATCATAAAATTAGACAAATCAGCGAACGTAACACAAAGTAAAGCCGTAATAACAATTTATATCAGCGTAAAAACTACTTGATAACATTTCAAATATTGACAGAAGAGAAATTGTATATAAAATCCGTTACATGTGAGAAATTTTCATTCTCAAAACATTTCTTGATATGAAAAAATTTGAAAACATGTTTTCACTAAAAACTTTGCTCTTAATCGGTAAATGTTACTTTAAATTAGACTTTGTTATTGTAGTATTTTACCTGACTTCAATATAATAATATAATGTGAATCACGATTTCTTTCAAAAAAAATATTCACCGGTCATTAAACTCTTTCAGGTCTTCTTATTTCTGCGTCTGGATGTTCTCCCATTATTGGTGTAGGCGTGGACATGCGGAGGAAGGAGCTTAATATGAGTTATAGTCTCATACCAAGAGTGCCCTTGAGCTCTTATTACCGTCTACTATCGAGAAGCTTAGAAGAAATATGATTATAAATAAATTTAGTGCTACCAGGATTACCTTAGATGTATGAAAAAAGTGTTTTATAAATATTTATTATTATTATACAATTATTATTTTCATATTATCAAAATTCCTTATTAATTATTTCATATAAGATGTCGTCCTCGTGGATTTTCAACAACGGCGATAACTTTCGAATATTGTCGGGATCTATAAACTGCTCATAAGATGTAGTGCCACAAGTGTATGTGGAAACATAGAGGAACTCCTCGTCCTAACCTACCCGCGCCTGATATAACACGTGCGATAAGATCGAAGGTAGGCTAGGATGCAGTGTCAGAGACAGAAGGACAATCGCAACACAAAGAGATCCCAAAACCAATAAGTGGTTTTGCGTAAACAATATTTTTTGGTTGATACAGAATTCGTAGTCTGGCTCGATACTTACAAAGTCCGTGTTCCGCGCCTTCGTCGCAGTGACCGAGTGAAGCCGGCCACAGTCGCGCGTGTACCTGCAATCCTACCATATTTCAGAGGAGTCGAACAAGATTGGTTATATCTTCGGGCTCCATCAGCGGGCTTCCATGAGAACATTTTTCAAGCCACCGAAGAAGATAAGTCAGTTTTTACCATCTGTCAAGTGTAACATACCTCTACAAAATGCAGGAGTATACAAGCTGGATTGTGAATGTGGCCTCTCTTACATAGAGCAAACAAAAAGATCAGTAAAAACCCGCGTTAAAGAGCATATAGCTGATGTGAAGCATCGTCGCTTCAGGAAGTCTGTAGTCTGTGACCATGATCTAGATCATCCCAACCATTACATCAGATTTGATAAACGACAAATCCTCGCAAAAGAACACCGATTCCTACCAAGGATGATTCGTGAGGTTATTGAAATTAAAAAACATCCTAATTTTAATAGAGAAGATGGTTGGGTATTACCACCAGCTTGGGATCCTATAATTAAAAAAATTAAATCAAAAACCAAGCATACCACTGTAAGACTTCAAGATACAGTTAGCTCTTTCTGCGTAGATCGGAGCAAAAATAATTATTAAAACCTGAAGGTACTCCGAGTTAACTATGACATCAGGACATCTGTCACCTCAGTCCTCCCGTGACCATTGGTGCTGTAAAGCACTCGAATCGTCGGGATATACTCGTAAATAGTAAATATAACCTCGATAAAATCCGTAAAATTTAGTTTCATTTAAATGTGTAGTGTTGGCGTAAATATAAGAAATCATTACAAAGTCCTCTTAGCCGACTTCAACACTATTCTAGTGCTGCTCGTACCAGATTAGTAATAGTATTGAACAATTTGAAAATATTAGTAATCACCATAATCGGTCTGCTGAACCTAAAACCTCTTCTTAAGAATGCGAGAATGTGCGTAAACATAGGAACCTTGTACCCCATTACCGAGCACACTAAAACACACATACATTTACACTGTTACCCGTTTATAAAATATTTCCTCTTCGTAACAAGTCCCCTGGCTTACTCAAGGTCTACTTAGGTGTATAAAACATAGGGACAAACTACACCGTGATGACAACGGTCATCCAGATAATAAAAATCTTATGATTATATATAAACGGTATAGAAATTTTTGTGGTGAATTATTAAAAAAAAATAAAGATAGATTTTGATAAAAGTAAATTAAGTAATGTTACAAATAATAGTAAGGAAACGTGGAAAATTGTTAAAAATATAGCTAAACTAAATAATAATGAAATACCTGTAAATACAAATCTTCTATGTTTAAAAACTACTCCTGTGGAATCAATTAATTATGTGAACACTTATTTTGCTAATATTGGGAAAAATCTGGCAGATGAAATTTTAATAAATTATGTTGGTAATGAATTAACTGATGATTCTTATTTAAATAATCAGCCGCAATCCTTTGTCTTGATGCCCACTGATCCATATGAAATTTAACTCTTAATAAATAACCTTAAATCTAACTTTGCATCTGGCTACGATGGCATCTCAAATCAAGTGCTAAAATGTACAAAACTCTTTATTATTCCTTCTATTCGTTACAATTGTTTTTTTTTTTTAAATAAATAATTAATATTTTAAGAAGTATGTCTGTATTAAAGGCAGGCATTTTTAACATGCTATGTGGTGGCGGCTTAAGAGATCTACCTTGGGTGTCGTAAAAGTCTACAGAAGGAAAATAAAAACAAGAAGAAGGACAGCAGCATCTTCTTGGAATATCAAAATAAATAAAATCCCTCCACAATGTGAGGTACAAACTTTTGTGGCAATCTATGGGGAAGGCCAATGTTCAGCAGTAGACTAGTAATAAGATGAAATGACGATGATGATTCCAAACATTATTAAATTTCACTCGAAAGCTTTATGTCTATAACACGAATTGCTTTGCTTTGAGCACGTTCCGTTTTGTACAGTCCAGAGCCTAAATATGTTACTTACATTTACCCAAACATTATAACCATCGACCGGCATCAGTCAGTCTTTTAGTATCTTCCGATTCACGAAAATATACAATAATAATTACTTATATCTTTTCAATTTTGACTAACATTGTATTAATATTTTAGCAAAGTATTTAAACGTCTATGGTAATGTTATATAATGTGATTGTGTCAAATAAAACCAAAAATATTCTGAAAAATTTATTGAACATATACATACATGAATATTTATTATATACATTCATTATTTATACAAAGCTATCAGTTGCAAACATGGCATCATAATCAAAATCTCGTGCGGGTATTTTTATATGCATTGTTAAATATATTATCTATATAATCAATAAGCCTTTGAACTTTGCTGCGGGTCATTTGTTAATGAATGCATCAACTATTCTTAAACAAGAGATCTTCGTTGTAAATATACAATACTGCGTTTATGCAAGTATCTTAAGCGCATGGACTGGGATGGAATGGACATGGATATGGACATGGTGATTCAAGGTGGCCTTTGAATATAGCTGACGTAGGAATGCATATTGTTGGAAGTTGGACAGTCGGTGGCGCAGGGCGACGGACGCATATTTGAGGGGGATTTATTGGAGCAAGCTGGGGTTGTGTTATAGTTATTGCTGGTGGTTGAATGGGTGCCGGTTTGGGTGGTCGCACTTCTATGGGTTCAGGTGTAATTGGGCTCGGTCGAGGTGGACGTACGTAGATAGGAGGAGGCGTGATAGGCTTTAATGGTTCGGGTCTCACCACTATTTGGGGAGGCACTATAGGAGGTTGCTGTGGAGGCTGCACCATTATAGCGGCCGGGGTGATCGGACGGAGTGGCGCTGGTCTCACAAGAATTGGTGGTGGTTGAATAACTGCAGGAGGGGGATGGTTGACATAGAATATTCCACCCGGAACTTGTACAGCTTGAAAACCCGCAGAGCGTAGATTATCTGCAACGCGCGTTTTCTGTATCACGATGCCGATCGGTCCATTGCCTTCAAGTGCTGAAAAAAAAGTTATTTCATTAATAATTCATAAAATTAAACGAAGTATTATATTTTTGTTCTGAATTGCTATGCTATATTTGCATTGCTATGAATACTTACTTGGCCGTGGTAGGGAATGATCATAAGACTGCAGATGACCTGGTAAGGCGCCGGGTGGGAAGTAAGACTCTGGATATGATTGACTGCATGGTTCAGATTGACTGCCGTCTTGATTGCTGTTGCATTATATTGATAGTAGATTTATAATGATGTTAGTGTTAAAGACTACATTACGTCATTCCAGATGAACATGCCCCATGTTTGCACTACACTGCGGTACGACGGTGCCACTCCAGAATCCTTCTCTTCGTCCAATAGTTATCGGCTCTACGAACTATGGCCGATCCATTGCCACTTCATCTTGCTGATCTTAAGGGTGATGCCGGTTACTCCAGTTCTGCTATGGATGTCATCGTCTAACTCGCAGAGGAACATAGCTCTTTCCACAGTTCGCTGAGCGCCATCGGGTATCCGTAGAATGTAATGCGATGGAAAGATGCCTCGGAGGCCGTGTAAATTAATACACGGTGTAATGTAGTATTTAATATTTGATCCAAAGAGCAATCAAAACTTAATTATAATGACTCGGAGAAAGCTTACCTTAAAAGCGACTGAAATTTGGTCATTAAACATAACAAACTTGTAATGAAATGACTTATTTTAACTCATTTTGCACACAGTTATCAACGTATATATTTTACAACTGCGTGTACTCACCGACAAGGGTGCGTTCTAGCTTCTAGTTCGCAGTCTAGTTTCAATTTGCTTCTTTCGAAAATATCCTGATTTAATTATTTATAGAACCTACTTTTGATTATATATTTAGCATGCGAATTTGCTTGTTGTTTGAAGTATAATCGTGTTCTCACTTAGATGTATCTCAGATTTAAAAATAACTTGCACCTTTTCATCTAAGACTGTTTGAAAAATCTACGCGTATTAATAGAAAAAAGAAGCAAAACAATGAAAACATTTATAATTATGATTTTGTGTTTGAAATTCCATGAACCGTTAAAATTGTGGACGTATAAACAATAACATTAAAATGTCAGTATATATAGTGCGTTATAATCGAAAACTTCACAAACCGCACCAAGAAACACGAGCAATGGATATCTACAAATCTTTGTTGGTAAGTGAATCAACTTTCCTAGTTTATTCAAAACAGTGACGTTAATATACTGTTGATTTAAACACACGTTATTTTATCTTACCAGTAAGAGATAGAGTCTAAAATGACGTAGTGGACCTGGAAATAGTTGAACTTATTCACTTTAAATTAGACTGCTGTTATAATAATTATATAATCATTATAAAAAATCAAAAGAACGATTAGAAATTTATAATTTATTACAATTTTTTTTTCAGGACTGATCTGCGTTATGAACTGCATTGCTCTGGGTCGGGCCACAGTGTATGAATCTTCACCAAATTTTTCACCTGACATCTCTCCTAACTATGGAGTGACTTCGTTCTCAGAAACATCACCGAACGTCATCCCATACCATTCGCATAGTATTCCGGCAGCTGGTATAACGCCTTCAACGGAAATAGATAGCATATAATCCGATCCCACCGAACAGAGGTCCATGATCTACAATGTTTTCTCGATATAAACAATAAAAAAATGTTTGTATTTATACAAATTGTAAATTGAAAATGTACTATTTTAATTTTCGGAAATAAATCTGTGTGTAATATTTATTATTTTTCAATAATGCCTTGACGTTTCGTCGTCCACACTTAATTTAAAAGTACGACATTTAAAAATAAACACTTGTTGTCTCAGACACCCGACACCGAAGCTTAAATTCAATAATTAGTAAAACTGTTTTATAAATTATTACTGTGATGATATAATTATTTAAGGATTATTATTTACACAGAACTATGTAGTTACAATAATCAAAATAAAAAAAATATTATACGTTAACCTAGTAAAAGCTTGACTCCACAGGGCAAGACAGTAATCAATAAAGAGTTTTTAATACTGTCGTTGCTTAGCTATTTACGTATTTTTCTAACAAAAGTATGAAGACGCTTGTAATCAATACCAAGGTATTTAATAAACGATTTTTAATAAAATGGTTATCGTTAGCGGTGCAATAAACAGTCGAGGAACATTACGAGAACCTGCAGTGGTAGTTTCACCAAGGGTGACACTGTGTCTGAGCAAAAACGACGACGGATGAAAAATAAAAACGAAAAAGCCACACAGAGAGTACTTACACTTAATGGTGGTAATATTCCTATGCAGGAATTCGTCTAGGTAGGTACCACCCCAGGGCCAGTTATTCTGTCGTGAAGCAGTAGTGTGAAACATTACTGTGTTTCGGTCTGAAGGGCACTGAGAGCTAGTGTAATCACTAACAGGAATATGAGACTTGAGAACTTATGTGTCAGGGTAACAGGCGCAGTGTGGTGCTACACAGAAATATTCTACGTAATATTGCATCTGTTATGGGCAGACGTTGCACTTAACATCAGGTGAACGTTTTACTCGTCTCGTCACTTTATCAAATAAAAAAATAAAAACACTTAGCAGCGTCATTAATTCGAATTATTTTGTGCGTGATTATTAATTTAACCCCTGCCCGCCTGAACAAAATATGGAAAAAGAGGGGAATCACTATTAACACCAAGATCCGGTTGGTACGTGCCTGGGTATTCACCATTTTTCTGTATGGCGTGGAGCCGTGGACGATACGGGCTCGAGAGAGGCAGAGGATTGATGCCTTGGAGATGTGGTGCTGGAGGCGTATGTTGAGGATACCTTGGACGGCCAAGCGAACAAATGTGTCGATCCTCTCACAGCTCAAGATAAAAACCCGTCTGTCCACGATATGCCACCAACGAATTCTTTTGTATTTTGGCCACATAATACGAAGGGGTAAAGAAGGCCTGGAGAAATTGATCGTAGTTGGGAACACAAATGGCAAGCGAGCCCGAGGCCCCTACCAGATGGACCGACCAAATAAAATACTCCAGGTCTCCGAGGTTTAGCTCCGTCGTCAGGGCCGCGATGAACAGAAGACGATGTAAAGAAATAGTCCACTCCAACTGTAGACCACTTGTTGATGACTACGATCCTCAGTCATGAGAGAACGACTAGAGAGAGAGAGACAGATTAATTTAATATATTCTGGGTAATATTTATTCTGCTCTCTAAAATTGAATTAGGATATTTTTGAACGCTTCCGCAGAGCACTTTCCGATTTTATTTGTTTCCGATTATCTTTGGCAAACGTTACAGAGACGAAACATACAAGATAAACGAGAACTCACCTAACACACATTTTAATATAACTTGACACTTTATATAAATGCTTAGAAATGTTTGTAGTAATAACAATTGTATATTATATTAAAATCATTAAAACGATTATAATTTGTTGTTGAGAATTTTATAATAATATATGATAATAATAGTTTCAACACAAATTTCCGTGACATTTTCAAGTAATAAGCCAGTACAAATTGTTCAGAGAAACGCTAACATAGCGTCGGGTTTCGACGAAAATAAATGTAGTTAGTCTTCTAGTCAAACAAGATTTTAAATTATCTGGCCCGGCTTTGCTCGGATGAAATATTGTTTTTCATTGATATAATTAAAAATAAATTGGGAAAGAACAACAGACATTTTTGACAGTATTGGATAATGTTTTCCCGTCTTGATTCAGTCATAGTACCGTTAATGCTTAGGTTCTATAAAAATTAGAGCAATTATCAGTAAATCTTCCTGGAGAGATGCAGATCATAACTGTGAAGACCGCATGTAAATTCGTTCAGTGGTTCTCGAGATCAGCGCGTTCAAACATGGGATACGCCGCATTCGCCGGTAAGAGTTCTTGACTTGACCTTGTCTTACTTTAATCATAAAATTAGACAAATCAGCGAACGTAACACAAAGTAAAGCCGTAATAACAATTTATATCAGCGTAAAAACTACTTGATAACATTTCAAATATTGACAGAAGAGAAATTGTATATAAAATCCGTTACATGTGAGAAATTTTCATTCTCAAAACATTTCTTGATATGAAAAAATTTGAAAACATGTTTTCACTAAAAACTTTGCTCTTAATCGGTAAATGTTACTTTAAATTAGACTTTGTTATTGTAGTATTTTACCTGACTTCAATATAATAATATAATGTGAATCACGATTTCTTTCAAAAAAAAATATTCACCGGTCATTAAACTCTTTCAGGTCTTCTTATTTCTGCGTCTGGATGTTCTCCCATTATTGGTGTAGGCGTGGACATGCGGAGGAAGGAGCTTAATATGAGTTATAGTCTCATACCAAGAGTGCCCTTGAGCTCTTATTACCGTCTACTATCGAGAAGCTTAGAAGAAATATGATTATAAATAAATTTAGTGCTACCAGGATTACCTTAGATGTATGAAAAAAGTGTTTTATAAATATTTATTATTATTATACAATTATTATTTTCATATTATCAAAATTCCTTATTAATTATTTCATATAAGATGTCGTCCTCGTGGATTTTCAACAACGGCGATAACTTTCGAATATTGTCGGGATCTATAAACTGCTCATAAGATGTAGTGCCACAAGTGTATGTGGAAACATAGAGGAACTCCTCGTCCTAACCTACCCGCGCCTGATATAACACGTGCGATAAGATCGAAGGTAGGCTAGGATGCAGTGTCAGAGACAGAAGGACAATCGCAACACAAAGAGATTCCAAAACCAATAAGTGGTTTTGCGTAAACAATATTTTTTGGTTGATACAGAATTCGTAGTCTGGCTCGATACTTACAAAGTCCGTGTTCCGCGCCTTCGTCGCAGTGACCGAGTGAAGCCGGCCACAGTCGCGCGTGTACCTGCAATCCTACCATATTTCAGAGGAGTCGAACAAGATTGGTTATATCTTCGGGCTCCATCAGCGGGCTTCCATGAGAACATTTTTCAAGCCACCGAAGAAGATAAGTCAGTTTTTACCATCTGTCAAGTGTAACATACCTCTACAAAATGCAGGAGTATACAAGCTGGATTGTGAATGTGGCCTCTCTTACATAGAGCAAACAAAAAGATCAGTAAAAACCCGCGTTAAAGAGCATATAGCTGATGTGAAGCATCGTCGCTTCAGGAAGTCTGTAGTCTGTGACCATGATCTAGATCATCCCAACCATTACATCAGATTTGATAAACGACAAATCCTCGCAAAAGAACACCGATTCCTACCAAGGATGATTCGTGAGGTTATTGAAATTAAAAAACATCCTAATTTTAATAGAGAAGATGGTTGGGTATTACCACCAGCTTGGGATCCTATAATTAAAAAAATTAAATCAAAAACCAAGCATACCACTGTAAGACTTCAAGATACAGTTAGCTCTTTCTGCGTAGATCGGAGCAAAAATAATTATTAAAACCTGAAGGTACTCCGAGTTAACTATGACATCAGGACATCTGTCACCTCAGTCCTCCCGTGACCATTGGTGCTGTAAAGCACTCGAATCGTCGGGATATACTCGTAAATAGTAAATATAACCTCGATAAAATCCGTAAAATTTAGTTTCATTTAAATGTGTAGTGTTGGCGTAAATATAAGAAATCATTACAAAGTCCTCTTAGCCGACTTCAACACTATTCTAGTGCTGCTCGTATCAGATTAGTAATAGTATTGAACAATTTGAAAATATTAGTAATCACCATAATCGGTCTGCTGAACCTAAAACCTCTTCTTAAGAATGCGAGAATGTGCGTAAACATAGGAACCTTGTACGCCATTACCGAGCACACTAAAACACACATACATTTACACTGTTACCCGTTTATAAAATATTTCCTCTTCGTAACAAGTCCCCTGGCTTACTCAAGGTCTACTTAGGTGTATAAAACATAGGGACAAACTACACCGTGATGACAACGGTCATCCAGATAATAAAAATCATATGATTATATATAAACGGTATAGAAATTTTTGTAGTGAATTATTAAAAAAAAATAAAGATAGATTTTGATAAAAGTAAAAAAAAAGAAATTGGGAAAAATCTGGCAGATGAAATTTTAATAAATTATGTTGGTAATGAATTAACTGCTGATTCTTATTTAAATAATCAGCCGCAATCCTTCTTCCACGTCTTGATGCCCACTGATCCATATGAAATTTAACTCTTAATAAATAACCTTAAATCTAACTTTGCATCTGGCTACGATGGCATCTCAAATCAAGTGCTAAAATGTACAAAACTCTTTATTATTCCTTCTATTGCCCACATCTGTAACCTAAGTTTTGAATCTGGTGTCTTCCCTTACTTATTTAAAATTGCATTAATTTCTCCTATACATAAATTTGGAGATAAAGACAGTATTACGAACTATCGACCTATATCCATATTGCCAGCGTTATCTAAAGTATTAGAGCGTCTACTAAATAATCGCCTAAAATCATATTTTTCTAAATTTAAGTTAATTTCTGAAAATCAATTTGGTTTTGTAACAGGAAAATCTAATGAAGATGCAGTTTTATCTCTTACAGAGTTTATTTTACGTCATGTTGACAACAATAATAAATGCATAGGAATATTTTTGAACCTCTCAAAGGCATTCGACACTGTCTCAATACCGATACTTCTAACTAAGATGGAAAAACTGGGCATTAGGGATACCTGCTTAAAGTTGTTCAAAAGTTACCTGTCAAATAGAACTCAACTTGTGAGAATTGACAACTTGATGAGTGACAAAACCTTTATCAATTACGGTGTGCCACAAGGCAGTATTCTTGGTCCTACCTTGTTTCTCATTTATGTGAATAATCTTTGTGGTCTTAAAATGAGTCATTGTAAAATAGTTGCCTATGCTGATGACGCTGTTTTATTATTTAGTGCTTCTTCCTGGCAGGAAGTTACTCGATTAGAGGAGATAGGACTTGAAGAAGTTATGTCATGGCTGAGAAGGAACTTACTTACTTTAAACATCGATAAGACAAAGTACCTCGCTTTTATGAAATCTTCGTATAATCAACATATGCTTGATTCTTATTCCATCAGAGCACACAGGTGTGGTAACTCTTCTTCACTTACATGTGACTGTAAGTCTTTAGATAGAGTAGAATCCATTAGATATCTAGGTATTATTATCGATTACCTCCTAAACTGGCAAGAGCATATTAAAAAATTAAAATCTAGACTAAGAAAATTATTACCAGTTTTTAAACGTCTAAGACATATTCCTCGAGAGTTGCTCAAAACCATATACTATGCTCTCTGCCATTCGCTGTTGGCATACTGTGTTACTGCTTGGGGGGGGGGGGGCACTTATAAAACATATACTTTGCAAGTCGAAACATCTCAAAGAGCAATATTAAAGGTTATGCTTTCTAAGCCTTTTAGATTCCCTACAGTACAGTTGTTCTGTGATGTGAGAGTGCTTTCTGTTCGTCAGCTATTTATTATGAAATGTGTACTTAGGGCTCATGCTCATATTAAGTGCGACTTAAAATTATATAAAAATACAAGAAGAAAAGATCGCATTATACTACCAGATAAATTTTCTTCATCATATGCACATAGACAAGTGTGTTTTTTGGGCCCTTACCTTTTTAAAAGAATAAGCAGTTTTATAACCATGTACACGCTAACCCAATTTGAATGTAGGAAGACTCAGACCTCACTAAGTTTTTAATGTCTCTAACATATGAGGAATCTGAAAGTTTGTTAACGAAAGTTAAGTAAATTACATACAAACCTGAGAGTAAGCACTTACTCACACAGACACACACCCACACAACTCACACCTACACAACACACACCCACATTCAATCACCTACCCACGCACACAATATAAACATCAAATCACACCTCTTCTTATTTTGCATTTATGTTGGGATGCATTGTGATGCTGTGTTTCAATTGATTGTATCAATGGACATGTTTCTTGTAACGTAAAACATTTCTAAGCGATGAATTGTCGGAACAAATCTTATATTTTTTTTCCTTTTACCCACTTTTTAGTTTTTTTTGTAATTTTGCGTTCTTTTCTGTTTAATATTAAATATTATTTGTTATTTATAATCAGGAAAGGCTTAGCAGCTGTAACACAGGTCTGTGCCCTAGCACGGCTGCTAAAGACTTGTAATGTGATAGACATAAGGATTTGATTAGATCACATTTTTGGTAAAATTGTTCTATGTATAATTCATCATTATGTAAAGTCTTTGGTTTAATAAATAATAATAATTATTATTATAATTAAGCTTGTTTGAATGATTGAGAAAGCATTTCATGCAAAGGCTCTTGTAAGTGGGTATCCTTTTCACCGATATTAACTTTTCAAATCTCATATTCTAGTGCTACAATTGTTAGCTCATACGCGATATTATTTATTTTTACTGTAATTCTATAGGAATACTTAAAATATAACAATCGTGTTGCCTACAATATAATATACACAAGAAACTTACCGTAGCTTACAGCTTATCTATAGCCGGAACATAAAGGTGTCAATAAAATATACATTATATTTAACATAACCGATCTGATGCCCACGTCGTTCACATAACTCAAGTTAAAATGCTAACGATACGATATTTTACATTTATTCTCATCCGATCACAACAGCGCTGTGTTGCTGTGTGACACTGAGACCGCGGCAAATGTCACCCTTGTGTATGAAGGTTAACGATAATATCCAATATGGTCCGTTGTGATCATTAAAGAGCAGTCATAACACAGAAGCTCATTATTTCCTCATAATGAGTTAAAAAAAGATATATTGAACTCTTAACTTACTGTGTTTCGGTCTGTAGAGTACTGATAACTGATGTAGTTACTGAACATAATTATGTGACTTAAGATGGCTGATGTCTCAGGCCGACGTGCGTGTGATGCCACACAGAAATGTTGTGGTGACACAGCACTTGTTATAGGCAGACTTTGAACTAACCTCTGCAATGAATGCCGGACAGCAGCTGATTATAAATAAAGAAATTAAAACTGTATTGAGCTGTGTTTAGTTGTTAAGACTCGACATAATTATAAATCAATGAGACTCTTCCGCATAAATTCTATTCATTATTTAACTTTCGCTTAACACCCAGTAAAATGTCTCCACACGACCATTATATTCGTGAGCTATAAGAACCAAACTTATACCGCGTCCCTGTTCATCGGGATCGATTGCGATATATGTGCTGCATAACGATTCACATTCACGGTTAGATCATTTAACAGTTGCCGATAGGTGTCCGGCAGAGTAGAAACGCACCTATCGAGCCTCTTTCCTATCGAGGTGTCTTAAGAGGCGCCGAGGGTATTGTACGGACAGCCTTTATTCGTGCAGAACAACACCATAATATGCATTGCTGTCTCTGTCCTGCTCGTGGGAACGCAATGATTTTAAATGTTAAATGCATTGTAACAAATACAAGCAATTGTTTATCTTAAGTAATAGTGGTAGTGTACAAAATTGATCATTTTGCATTAGAATGAACGTGCTTTAAAGAGGAATTTATATCGAAATTTTCACACCCTTAACTTTAAATGAGCCATGGGCTTTTATTGCCGTATATTTATAGACAGTTGCAATCGCACATATAGTTTATCATTTGATCTGTAAAATTGTTTTCATAATTTAAGATGAAGTAAAAAATCGTGAAAAGTATTCAAAATGTGTGCCAGTGAATTCATCGTTTAAAGGAAATTATACTATTTTACGATGATGCTAAGATACTATTTTAAATAAGCAGCAGTACCGCGTTGCAGCTATGTTCTGGCTGTAGCAGACACACGCTCTCACAGAATAATAGCGTGCAGTGGCGGCCTATAGAAATAACAGTCTACTGTTAGATGTCACATCGAGTCGCAGTTACATAGATATTTAAATTTCAATGAATCTTACTACGTCAGAGACAGCAGCGACATTCATGTCACCACATGAGAAACTAGAAATAGGTCATACGTCTTACATGGCGCCATTGAAGAATAATTGAATAAATAATTGAAAAACTTTTTGATAAAGTTGGTGCTAAAGTTTTATAGATCTTAGCGTTAGCAATGGGACAGATATGCTGATCGCTGGGCAATAGATATATTATCATGAACAATCCGTAACAAATGTATACAAAGGACCAGTAAAATGTACATAAATGAATCGGTAATATGTTAAATTAAAATGTTATGCCAGGGTAATGATATCGGTCGAACCTGCAATCAAAACTGTCTCGCTCCACGTTAATTTTGTAATTAAATTAAGAAGTTCATTCATTATTCGTTCGTTCGTTTATCCATTTACTGGAAAGCTCCGACATTTACTTGTAATAGAATGTGTTTTAATTACAGTACCAGCGTATTTATTATCTTTACAAACTAACTGCATGGCCAGTATGTAATGTGTAAAGGTATTTAGTTATTGTGAATATTATTACATAATAATAATTTTTTATTTGTCTAAAATTTTAAAATTATGTCTGTCCTTCTTTGCACTCTGCACCCTTACTATGTTCTCTGCTCAACCCCAAGGAACACTGGTAGTAGGCATTAAGTCAGCCTTTTTGTGCAAATAAATTTAAGGTAAATAAACAAATGGAAGCACTTACACTGGGGTAGCCCGAGTTGTGAACACACAGAATACATAAGTTGTATCCCCAAATTGAAACATATCTTTCTTGTTCACCTAAACATCACAACACATCGACAATTATATAGCAGAGTAACATTTTTATTGAGTTAAGGCTAATGCAAACACAACTGTCATTCGTGACTTGGCGGGAAAATTTCATTTCAAATTGGGAATTATTTTTTAATATGTTTAATGTAAGTGATCAATTCCAGAAACTTTACGTTCAACGAATACTGTCCGAGGATTGCATCACATATATAAATCACATAAATAATAAATAACTCCAAGACTAAGGCATCAATCATTTGGAAAAGTTTCGTGTTTATGAAATATACATACATTATCGAAGGGTTCTTGAACCTGCGTAACCGTACAGAGAGCTTGGTTGGATGGTCTTCTCTAGAAACAGATGAAAGTGATTTGAAGTAACATGTTTTGCTTTTGGAGCAAAAGTTTTCAGTAACATAACACTCATTTCTCATTCTCAAACCAATGCAGTCCAGATCAGTCAGATCACCAGTCTATTTAAATTATATGTAATGAGACGCGGTGGTATAAACCAAAAATAATATCAGAGAACCGCGGTAGTACAACTGCACTGATATATTTTGTTTATCCAATGTAACTGTGCCGCGATTTAATGAAATGCCTGGAAAACGTAAATTTGTCTAGAGGTCTGACTCTGGTGCCAGATCGGTAGAGATACATGTCTTTAATTTTATTTATTATATCTTTTTCTTTTATTTAACGTTTTCTTTAAAGAAGATGAAAGTTAGTGAATATCTGTGTATTAGTAAGAATATTGCTAAATATTCAGTGCAGATTACTGTTCGATCTACGCAAAATGAGCTTATAGTGTATTGAACTCTTGCAGCGGTATGCTTCAATTGCTTCATGCTTGATTTAGTTTTATTAATTATAGGATACCGAGCCGCTGGTAGTACCCAACCATCTTCTCTAGTGAAATTACGATGTTTTTTAATTTCAATAACTTCGCGTATCACTCTTGATAGTGTAACGATATACTATCTCTAATTACGAATTTTTACGTTTTAGAAAGATTTAAGAAAATATTAAAAATTATAAAAAAAAAAAAAAAAAAAATGGTGGTCCAAAAAAGTTGGGAAAATATATATGAGGACCAATCCCAATAGTGAAATTTCATTATTTCCAATTTAATTTTTCTTGGCATAATATTACATAGATCAGTGCCTAAAAATTACTTTAAAACATATAAAATATATCCAAGAGACCTTATCTCTCGAAGTACTATAGAAGTTAATTAAAAATATTACAATATAAAATTAACTTCATTTGTATGGAAAATACTCTATATAGTTATTCATAATAAGGAAGTGTTCATGTAATGCCAATTATAAAACCTATCTTAAAATTAGAAGGGGTTCGTGTAATGTCAATTACAAAACCAATCTTAAAATTAGAAGGTGTTCGCGTATTGCTAATACCATACTATTAAGTCCGAGACGCGAGTACCGTGCGGAGGGGCATACCAACAGCTCAACATAGGTGTGTGTGAGGTCGAGCATGACTCTCTATAGTATCAAGTTGCATAGTGCTAATGTTCCATACAAAGATCCTATGTAAGTAAAGTATATGATAAAATGGTCTATCATTGAAGGTCTCTTGTAAGATATGATATTATAAAAATGAGTTGGAACTTAAAATTATTAAGATAGAGAATTCATTAGACTTTCATACAATCACATAAGAGAGGGTGTGGCTTTTAGCATTTCGGTGCTGGAGCTTACTCTTTCGCCCCATGTCTTAGAGCTTTAGTTCTATGATACATGGTTCATACACCGGCGTCTTAGTGGCTTACTACTATGACACGTTGGTAAATTTTTAGTTAAACAACTTTTGCCAAAGTCGATAATTATCATATAGGGGTGTTGTGAGGAGGCACCATCTATGTGATAGTCACAATAATACTTACTGCTATTGTGGTATTGTGTTTTTAGTGACGGTTATATGAATGAGTTGCATCTGATTCAATACAACTTATGATTCGGGTTGACGGAGGTTTTTTGCAGAAGTGTAGATGTTTGCTAAGACCGTATAGAGGCCCTTGTGTTGGCGTATGTCTGAGCGATGGTCGTATTGATGCTTGTTGCATTTGTGACAATGCGTCCTAGTGACAGTTGCTTAGATGTCGTTAATGTAATGGTTGCGTCTTGCACTTGGTATGACTCACATTTTCTTTAGATTTGTCCAAGTCGGGTCTCTCTATAACGAGACTGCAGACTGTCTGCCCTCCATATGTTGAATAACAACAATATTAAATAAAGCTCTCAGTAAATTCCCACAAATGAATGATAACTGGAAACTTGGTGGTGGGTGAGACAAACTTGATCGAAATACATAATACTCAACGTCAATTACACAAACCCATTTGACGAATAAAATAGAATGCTGATTGCCTGATGGCTGAATGATAATTATAAATGATAAATAATGGCAAAATACATCATTACAATGGTTGGTGGAGCTAATGCGTCTACTTCATGCGGATGGTAGCTGGCGGGAGGAGACTCTCAAGGCTGCAGCCGAAAGCTGCACAACGTGGGACCCCATACCCTTGAAGTGAGCAGTGGACTCACGACGTGCTCTGCGGCAAATTGCCGTGCTGACCTTGTATTGGATGTTGATGCCACACACTCGACATTCATCTGCAGTTGCAGCGGTCTGGCGAAGTGATGGCGCGTACGGAAGGCTTTACTAGTTTATTGGGCCGAGTGCTCATAACTGCTCGACGTGTGCCAAATCCATGCGACGTACATTCACGAAGACTGGACTAGCTGTATACTTGTATGATGTAAACACGCATTGACATGCGAGACTTCGGTCTAAGTTTGTGCTTACGCACTAGCAAGAGGCCAAGCCCTCTTTTGCTGGTTCGCCAGTGTTGCAGTGGACTACGGTCCTTGTTCCCGACTTCTTGTCCTGTGTCGGGGGGAGCGCATGGATTGGAAGGCGCTCACCGCACACGGCGGGAGTTGGAGCCGTGTGCCTTCCCCACATTTTTTTTTAATAAAAATGTTGGGGGAGCGATAGCTTGTAGTGGGTTATTAATAATTTAAAGTTAATCTTATACAGGTGCGGAATACAAATCTCTTTGCAATAGATATTAAACATTGTGAACCCTTTACAAGAGTATAGGGAATAATAATTAATTAGTATTAGTACACTGTCTTGGACTTGCAGCTTCTCTAGTGAATAAACATTTTCCCATGATACACCTAAAAGAACAAGTTACTAAAAATAAACACAACGTAGATAAAAGGGTCCTACCTATAACGATCACAATTAATTAACATATATCATTCAAATGGCCTAGAATGAAATAACCTTTAGAAATGATCTTGAAAAAGATTAAGTCTATTTTCTGGTCACGTAATTAATTTTATCAACGTGAAAGTTGAATAGTTACAATTTGGTGCCGTGACCAGGATGACATTAAATATTTAACTGATAATATCAGAGTGGGCTTTATGCCTACAATTTGTTGTTCGTGAAGTGGAGAGGTGTCTTGGAGGAAGTTGTTTGCTGGGGGTGGCTGACGGTCTGGGGGTGGTACTGAACGTTAAAATTGTAATTTTCTTTGAAGGTCTGCATAGAAAATAAACCCATTACAAGTAAAAGTGAAAGAACTTATTAAATCTCAAAGGTGAGAGGCAATTAGTGAAAAGTGATTTAAGTGAACAGTTTTAAATATTATAAAAGTTATCAAAGATGGTAAAAACAAGGAAAATTACCAAAAAACTTGCTAGTTCAAAAGCAAAAGATGAAGTCAAGAAATTACAGAAAATTATTATAAAAGTGGTGAAAGATTTTGGAAGTAAAATAACCACTCAAACGTCCCGGCTACTAGAGTGGTTTGACAACTAAAGTTGTCTTATCCGCCCACCTTCTTTTTTTCGAAAAAAAAAAAAAAACACCCTACCCTTCTTAATTAAAAAACGATTATCTCCCTCGTTACTAACGCAAACAACTTGAAAAAAATTGTGGGTAAAGCTAATTAGATATAGAATTAATAAACGTAAACACTAAACAACAGTAAATAATGTAAAGTATATAAAAAAAATATAGAAATCACAATTACAGTTGAAATCTGAGTAACATATTTTTTCTTCCTAATTTTAAGAAACATTTGTTTCTGCATATCAAAATCATATTATTCATTCTAAAACTAGATTATATAACCTTTTTTATGATACCAGTACGTTACTACTACCGAAGTTTATTTATAGCACAAAAACGTAAACAATACACCCACTTGAAGCCTCTCAAGGTTAAAACCGGTCGAGCGGAACGGCTACCGTAATGTAAACAAACGCTCGACAGATGTTTATGTCTTTTGTTTTCATTGTATTGCGATTGTTTTATTTTCTTGAAACACTAATGTACTTAAATTAACTTACTTTAACTCTTATTTGCTTAAATCAAAGTATATATAAGGTCAGATTTATAACCTCATAAAAAAAAAATGGCTATGTGTTTGCATGTTCATTTTATCGTAATAAAACACATTCCACGTTTGATATTTGTAAACATAATTAGATAATACTCTTGCCGATCATTTTGATATAAAACATGTTACAATTAGTTATTAATAAAACAATACTCACAGTTTTAACGGCACAATCACTTAAAATTCACTCTCACTCACTTTCACTGACTTTAACATTTTTTTCTTAATTATTTTATTACGTAGCAGTAGAATGTTTTATCCACACAAACAAAGGTAATTTATCTTAGAGCCATCTAGTAGCAACATCGTGTATCATTACGAAAGTTGTAATACTTAAAATACGAAAATAGCCGAGCGAGTTGGCGAAGCCACTCTAGTGGCCTGGACGTTTGACTGTTTTTATTTATAAACCACTCTAGTAGCCGGACGTTTTAGTGGATAAAGAGTTTGGAAAATAAGATTACAAATCAAACAAGCGAATCTGAAAATAAAATCAATCAAAATGAGGTGTTAGGGGCGAGCACCTCAAATATAAGTGATCCTAGACAAAATATTGTCTATAACATAAGTAACATTTCAATTGAAAAACCGAAGTTTGGAGGAAAGGAAAATATTCATCCTGTCACATTTTTGGAAGATCTCACCAATTATTTAAAGAAGGTTCCATCAAAAGGTCTAGAAATTTCAATAGCACAAGAATGTCTCATAGGCGAGGCTAAATACTGGGCTCGAATTAATAGTACACATTGGCAAACTTTAGAAGATTTTAAAACAGACTTTTTAAAAGTATTTTGGGGTGAGGAAGAGCAAAGTAAAGTAAGACGATTCTTAGTTCAGAGTAAGTGGAGCAAGTATACACATCCCACAATGGTCAGTTATTTTCTGTTTGTTATAGAAAAAGCTCATAACCTATCCTTTCCATTACCTGAAAAACTATTAGTTACTGATGTTATAAGACATTATCCTAAAAATATACAACAACTATGGAGGATAGCAAAGATAGAGTCTATAGTAGAGACTATTGAATTTTTGAGAAATTTAGATGATATTGAAAAGCAAGATGAAGGCCGAGAACCTTACACTTATGAAAAGAAGCGTAAGCCTAGTTATGACCAAAAGCATAAAGATATACAGAAATCTTACAAGTCATGGCGTAAACCAGAAGAGGAAAGGAAGAAAGGCACTGAAATAAATGAGATTCAACAAATTAATGAAGGACCTCGTGGTTCGGAACCTAGTTCAAATTTAGTGCAGCAAAGGTCGGATTAGTTCTCGGTTCGGCTTATGACTGTGTAAAAGGGAACAAAGCTTTAAACATTTTATTAAAGTCAGGGTGGCGTCCTGGACAAACAATTGGTAAAAATGATAGAGGCTTGAGAAAGCCTATTTCTTTAAAGTATCAGTTTGATAAAAGAGGATTAGGGTATAGTGACAGTATAAATAATTTAATAAAATTAATAAAAGCCAAGTCAAACTTGCCAATGACTGAGTTATTCTTGCAAACTGTCTTTGAGGAAGGCGAAGACAGTTTTAATAGGGACTTTGTGGGGAATATGAGATCCGAAATTAAAGTATCGATTTTTGATAAGGAAATAGATGCGCTCCTCGATACTGGAAGTGATATTACATGTATCTCTGAGTATTTATACTTACAAATTAAAAATAAAACTAACAAGTTATCAATAATGCCAGTGAAGGCAATGCAAATTAAAGGTGCTGTAGGGCAACGCAGTACAAAAATACAACAAATGATCAATTTGCCTATAAAAATTGGTGAAGCAGTTTTTGAAACGCAAACTTTGATTATTAGCAATTTAATAAGGCCATTAATATTAGGGTTTGATTGGCTAAAGAAAAACAAAATTTTAATTGATTTGCGAAACCATAACATTGGTATTGAATTTAAAGTAAAGGATAGGTGCTGTTTCATACCATTCAAAGGGGATAATAATTGCATTCTGTATAATAATTGTATACAACAGAATAACTCTGACTTTCTTCAAAATATAAATTTAGGAACCGCATTGGTGGAGTCCGAAAGACTAAAGCTTGAAAATGTTTTAATTAAGCATAAAGATGTGTTTTCTAATAGACTTGGCAGAGCAATCTGTTATGAACACAAAATAGAGATGATTGATGACGAACCTATAGTAACTCGATCATATCCAATACCTTATGCATATAGATCGAAAATGGAAGACAAACTCAACGAGATGGAAGCCGCTGGAATCATTAGTAGGTGTTCGACACCATACAGCAGCCCATTAACATTCACCTTAAAGAAAGACGGCTCTATCAGAGTTTTGTTAGATGCGAGAAATATAAATAAGAAAATGGTCGCAGAAACAGAGAAGCCTCCTATACAATTAGACATTTTAAATTCATTTCACGGGGCTAATTACATAACTACCATTGATTTAAATAATGCATATTTTCAAATTCCAATTAACAAATATGGTAGAAAGTATACAGGGTTTACATTCAACGGGAAGTCATACGTTTATAATGTTTTGCCACAAGGATTAAAAACTTCAGTGGGAAGTTTTAGTAGAGCAATGAATTATATATTGGGTCCCGAAGTTCAAGACTTTTGTGTAAATTACCTTGATGATTTGGCAATAATAACAACAGACTCATTAGATAAGCATTTGGAGCACATTGATATTGTTTTGAATAAGTTAAATAAAGCGGGACTAACATGTAACTTACAGAAATGTGAGTTCATTTGTAAACAAATTAGAATGTTGGGTTTCATTATTTCAACAAAAGGAATTTCAACAGATCCCGATAAGATTCGAGCGATACAAGAATTTCCTATACCAAGAAAGATTAAACAGTTGAGGGCCTTTTTGGGTCTTTGTAATTTTTATAGACGATTCATACCAAACTATAGTACAATTATAATACCATTATGTGAATTACTCAAAAAAGGACACAAGTTCCATTGGAGTGAAAATGAGCAAAAGTCATTTAATAATGTAAAACAGCAATTTATTAATACAATACAATTGCATCATCCACAATTTAACGAGCCATATTATTTACAAACCGATTGTTCAGGTGTGGGTATGGCCGGAGTGTTATATCAAATCGATAACAACAGTGAAATGAAAATATTGGGTTATCACAGTAGAGCATTAAAAGGCTCTGAGTTAAATTGGACTGTTACTGAGCAAGAATTTTATGCTGTTATAAGTTCATTAAAGAAATTTGAAACATACTTAAGAGGCAATAAGGTAATAATATTAACTGATCATAAGGCACTTTCATTTATAAATAATATGAAACTCTATAATGGTAGAGTCACTCGATGGATCTTGTATATTGAACAGTTCGATTACGAAGTACGACATATCTCAGGAAAGAATAATATAGTTGCAGATGTTCTTTCACGATACCCTCCTGATAGTGATTTGATACAGGAAAATAAAAATAATAGTTTAGAAATAGCATATACAGAAAGTGAGCCAAATACTCAGTTACTGGAAAAATTAAGATCATTATGTAATTATCAGAATCAAGATGTAGAGTCATTGGCAATAATACAAAAATTAAAAACATTACATAGTACAGAAATCGATAAAAATGAAACATTAAAACGGTTCATTTTAAGAGATGATATTTTATATTATAAAACTGATTTGAGAGAGGTGATCTTTTTACCTAAAGTTCTAAGACAGGACATAATTAATCAAGTCCACATCGAAATGGATCATCAAGGAGCATACAAAGTAATTAAATATGTGAGAGATCGATTCTTT
The DNA here is from genome assembly GCA_019845155.1 of Luehdorfia chinensis. Classification (NCBI taxonomy): domain Eukaryota; kingdom Metazoa; phylum Arthropoda; class Insecta; order Lepidoptera; family Papilionidae; genus Luehdorfia; species Luehdorfia chinensis. The sequence continues at coordinate 70,695 of JAHVAK010000202.1, forward strand.
TGGAAAGGTTTAACTAGAGATATTAAAAAGCAAATAAGAGTATGCCATTTATGCCAGTTATCAAAGAAAAGCAATATAACTTATGTCGGACCATGCAAGTCCATCATTACAGAGAGTATTGGAGATATAGTTATGGCCGATTTATACGGACCATTGGCATCCGGAACCTTTGGATATACATTTATTTTTGTTATTCAGGATGCATTTAGTAAGTTCGTGAGATTATATCCTTTAAAGCAGTCAACAGCTAAATCAGTAGTTACAAAAGTAAAACGTTATGCTGAAATAATCAAACCTAAAGCAATATTAACCGATAATGGGAAACAGTTTATAAGCAATCATTGGAAAGAATCGATGAGAGAATTAAATATAAAGCCCATTTATACCACAGTTCGGAATCCTAGGCCAAACACCACTGAGCGAGTCAATAAAGAGCTTGGAAGGTTATTTAGAACTCTCTGTCATGCTCAACATAAAGATTGGGCAATTATTTTGCCAAAAATAGAAGAGTTATATAACAATTCACATCACGATAGCACAGGCTTTACACCCTGTGAAATTCTTTATGGCGAACCAAATGAGATGTCATTTGATAGAGTCATTTCAACATCTAAAAGTAAATATAACATAGAGCAGATTCGACAACAAGTTAAGGAAAATTTGGTAGAGTCGAGTCGTGTTCGAAACATGAAATTTGACAAACGAAACAGATTAATAAAATATCATATTGGTGATTTAGTAAAGATTCGTAGATCAACAAGATCTGATGCGGGAAACAAAGTTATGAGCAAGTTTGACTTGGTTTATGAAGGCCCTTATATAATAGCGGCTGTACCATTTGACAATGTATATACCTTGGCAGATCCTCAAACAAATAAAATAAGAGGAATTTTTAATGCTATACATTTATTGAGATATTTTAAATAACAATATATTACGATTACATCTTGTGTACGTCTTTAAAATATGAGACTTAATGATAAAAATAATGCAAGTTGCAGTGCATTAACATAAGAATGTAAAGGAGAAATATTATTTTAACATAATATAAATGTTAATTTTGTACATATTATTGTTTGTTATTGTTTTATTATTTTGAAATAAATAAATGGGGTTCGGGATAGGGCGGAATGGCTCAATCACATTTATTACCGAATGACATTCAACAGAAAGAAATATATATATCATTGTACTCAGTACATGAAAAATAAGTGCATTTCATAATGTTATATGACAAAGAATTTCTTTAATTATCAGTTAAGAAAGTAAATAGAGTTCAATTATTTGACTCTACAAAAATAGAGTTATTAAAATAACATAATACTCTCACTTAACTCTCGCATTGAATCACGTTAGTGATAAATGTGGTTGGAGGGGTGCTGGAGGCGGCTATTCCCGGGGTAGGGGAAAAATATTAATATATATTTATATAATATATAAAGTCGTTGGAATTATAAACTATGAATCAGTGAAAATTTCACACTAATGACTTTACTGTGTGAGTCATCAATGTAAAATTTGGGGGTGGATTGTAACGATATACTATCTCTAATTACGAATTTTTACGTTTTAGAAAGATTTAAGAAAATATTAAAAATTATAAAAAAAAAAAAAAAAAAAAAAAAAAATGGTGGTCCAAAAAAGTTGGGAAAATATATATGAGGACCAATCCCAATAGTGAAATTTCATTATTTCCAATTTAATTTTTCTTGGCATAATATTACATAGATCAGTGCCTAAAAATTACTTTAAAACATATAAAATATATCCAAGAGACCTTATCTCTCGAAGTACTATAGAAGTTAATTAAAAATATTACAATATAAAATTAACTTCATTTGTATGGAAAATACTCTATATAGTTATTCATAATAAGGAAGTGTTCATGTAATGCCAATTATACCTATCTTAAAATTAGAAGGGGTTCGTGTAATGTCAATTACAAAACCAATCTTAAAATTAGAAGGTGTTCGCGTATTGCTAATACCATACTATTAAGTCCGAGACGCGAGTACCGTGCGGAGGGGCATACCAACAGCTCAACATAGGTGTGTGTGAGGTCGAGCATGACTCTCTATAGTATCAAGTTGCATAGTGCTAATGTTCCATACAAAGATCCTATGTAAGTAAAGTATATGATAAAATGGTCTATCATTGAAGGTCTCTTGTAAGATATGATATTATAAAAATGAGTTGGAACTTAAAATTATTAAGATAGAGAATTCATTAGACTTTCATACAATCACATAAGAGAGGGTGTGGCTTTTAGCATTTCGGTGCTGGAGCTTACTCTTTCGCCCCATGTCTTAGAGCTTTAGTTCTATGATACATGGTTCATACACCGGCGTCTTAGTGGCTTACTACTATGACACGTTGGTAAATTTTTTAGTTAAACAACTTTTGCCAAAGTCGATAATTATCATATAGGGGTGTTGTGAGGAGGCACCATCTATGTGATAGTCACAATAATACTTACTGCTATTGTGGTATTGTGTTTTAGTGACGGTTATATGAATGAGTTGCATCTGATTCAATACAACTTATGATTCGGGTTGACGGAGGTTTTTTGCAGAAGTGTAGATGTTTGCTAAGACCGTATAGAGGCCCTTGTGTTGGCGTATGTCTGAGCGATGGTCGTATTGATGCTTGTTGCATTTGTGACAATGCGTCCTAGTGACAGTTGCTTAGATGTCGTTAATGTAATGGTTGCGTCTTGCACTTGGTATGACTCACATTTTCTTTAGATTTGTCCAAGTCGGGTCTCTCTATAACGAGACTGCAGACTGTCTGCCCTCCATATGTTGAATAACAACAATATTAAATAAAGCTCTCAGTAAATTCCCACAAATGAATGATAACTGGAAACTTGGTGGTGGGTGAGACAAACTTGATCGAAATACATAATACTCAACGTCAATTACACAAACCCATTTGACGAATAAAATAGAATGCTGATTGCCTGATGGCTGAATGATAATTATAAATGATAAATAATGGCAAAATACATCATTACAATGGTTGGTGGAGCTAATGCGTCTACTTCATGCGGATGGTAGCTGGCGGGAGGAGACTCTCAAGGCTGCAGCCGAAAGCTGCACAACGTGGGACCCCATACCCTTGAAGTGAGCAGTGGACTCACGACGTGCTCTGCGGCAAATTGCCGTGCTGACCTTGTATTGGATGTTGATGCCACACACTCGACATTCATCTGCAGTTGCAGCGGTCTGGCGAAGTGATGGCGCGTACGGAAGGCTTTACTAGTTTATTGGGCCGAGTGCTCATAACTGCTCGACGTGTGCCAAATCCATGCGACGTACATTCACGAAGACTGGACTAGCTGTATACTTGTATGATGTAAACACGCATTGACATGCGAGACTTCGGTCTAAGTTTGTGCTTACGCACTAGCAAGAGGCCAAGCCCTCTTTTTGCTGGTTCGCCAGTGTTGCAGTGGACTACGGTCCTTGTTCCCGACTTCTTGTCCTGTGTCGGGGGGAGCGCATGGATTGGAAGGCGCTCACCGCACACGGCGGGAGTTGGAGCCGTGTGCCTTCCCCACATTTTTTTTTAATAAAAATGTTGGGGGAGCGATAGCTTGTAGTGGGTTATTAATAATTTAAAGTTAATCTTATACAGGTGCGGAATACAAATCTCTTTGCAATAGATATTAAACATTGTGAACCCTTTACAAGAGTATAGGGAATAATAATTAATTAGTATTAGTACACTGTCTTGGACTTGCAGCTTCTCTAGTGAATAAACATTTTCCCATGATACACCTAAAAGAACAAGTTACTAAAAATAAACACAACGTAGATAAAAGGGTCCTACCTATAACGATCACAATTAATTAACATATATCATTCAAATGGCCTAGAATGAAATAACCTTTAGAAATGATCTTGAAAAAGATTAAGTCTATTTTCTGGTCACGTAATTAATTTTATCAACGTGAAAGTTGAATAGTTACAATTTGGTGCCGTGACCAGGATGACATTAAATATTTAACTGATAATATCAGAGTGGGCTTTATGCCTACAATTTGTTGTTCGTGAAGTGGAGAGGTGTCTTGGAGGAAGTTGTTTGCTGGGGGTGGCTGACGGTCTGGGGGGTGGTACTGAACGTTAAAATTGTAATTTTCTTTGAAGGTCTGCATAGAAAATAAACCCATTACAAGTAAAAGTGAAAGAACTTATTAAATCTCAAAGGTGAGAGGCAATTAGTGAAAAGTGATTTAAGTGAACAGTTTTAAATATTATAAAAGTTATCAAAGATGGTAAAAACAAGGAAAATTACCAAAAAACTTGCTAGTTCAAAAGCAAAAGATGAAGTCAAGAAATTACAGAAAATTATTATAAAAGTGGTGAAAGATTTTGGAAGTAAAATAACCACTCAAACGTCCCGGCTACTAGAGTGGTTTGACAACTAAAGTTGTCTTATCCGCCCACCTTCTTTTTTTTCGAAAAAAAAAAAAAAAAACACCCTACCCTTCTTAATTAAAAAACGATTATCTCCCTCGTTACTAACGCAAACAACTTGAAAAAAATTGTGGGTAAAGCTAATTAGATATAGAATTAATAAACGTAAACACTAAACAACAGTAAATAATGTAAAGTATATAAAAAAAATATAGAAATCACAATTACAGTTGAAATCTGAGTAACATATTTTTTCTTCCTAATTTTAAGAAACATTTTGTTTCTGCATATCAAAATCATATTATTCATTCTAAAACTAGATTATATAACCTTTTTTATGATACCAGTACGTTACTACTACCGAAGTTTATTTATAGCACAAAAACGTAAACAATACACCCACTTGAAGCCTCTCAAGGTTAAAACCGGTCGAGCGGAACGGCTACCGTAATGTAAACAAACGCTCGACAGATGTTTATGTCTTTTGTTTTCATTGTATTGCGATTGTTTTATTTTCTTGAAACACTAATGTACTTAAATTAACTTACTTTAACTCTTATTTGCTTAAATCAAAGTATATATAAGGTCAGATTTATAACCTCATAAAAAAAAAATGGCTATGTGTTGCATGTTCATTTTATCGTAATAAACACATTCCACGTTTGATATTTGTAAACATAATTAGATAATACTCTTGCCGATCATTTTGATATAAAACATGTTACAATTAGTTATTAATAAAACAATACTTCACAGTTTTAACGGCACAATCACTTAAAATTCACTCTCACTCACTTTCACGACTTTAACATTTTTTTCTTAATTATTTATTACGTAGCAGTAGAATGTTTTATCCACACAAACAAAGGTAATTTATCTTAGAGCCATCTATAGCAACATCGTGTATCATTACGAAAGTTGTAATACTTAAAATACGAAAATAGCCGAGCGAGTTGGCGAAGCCACTCTAGTGGCCTGGACGTTTGACTGTTTTTATTTATAACCCACTCTAGTAGCCGGACGTTTTAGTGGATAAAGAGTTTGGAAAATAAGATTACAAATCAAACAAGCGAATCTGAAAATAAAATCAATCAAAATGAGGTGTTAGGGGCGAGCACCTCAAATATAAGTGATCCTAGACAAAATATTGTCTATAACATAAGTAACATTTCAATTGAAAAACCGAAGTTTGGAGGAAAGGAAAATATTCATCCTGTCACATTTTTGGAAGATCTCACCAATTATTTAAAGAAGGTTCCATCAAAAGGTCTAGAAATTTCAATAGCACAAGAATGTCTCATAGGCGAGGCTAAATACTGGGCTCGAATTAATAGTACACATTGGCAAACTTTAGAAGATTTTAAAACAGACTTTTTAAAAGTATTTTGGGGTGAGGAAGAGCAAAGTAAAGTAAGACGATTCTTAGTTCAGAGTAAGTGGAGCAAGTATACACATCCCACAATGGTCAGTTATTTTCTGTTTGTTATAGAAAAAGCTCATAACCTATCCTTTCCATTACCTGAAAAACTATTAGTTACTGATGTTATAAGACATTATCCTAAAAATATACAACAACTATGGAGGATAGCAAAGATAGAGTCTATAGTAGAGACTATTGAATTTTTGAGAAATTTAGATGATATTGAAAAGCAAGATGAAGGCCGAGAACCTTACACTTATGAAAAGAAGCGTAAGCCTAGTTATGACCAAAAGCATAAAGATATACAGAAATCTTACAAGTCATGGCGTAAACCAGAAGAGGAAAGGAAGAAAGGCACTGAAATAAATGAGATTCAACAAATTAATGAAGGACCTCGTGGTTCGGAACCTAGTTCAAATTTAGTGCAGCAAAGGTCGGATTAGTTCTCGGTTCGGCTTATGACTGTGTAAAAGGGAACAAAGCTTTAAACATTTTATTAAAGTCAGGGTGGCGTCCTGGACAAACAATTGGTAAAAATGATAGAGGCTTGAGAAAGCCTATTTCTTTAAAGTATCAGTTTGATAAAAGAGGATTAGGGTATAGTGACAGTATAAATAATTTAATAAAATTAATAAAAGCCAAGTCAAACTTGCCAATGACTGAGTTATTCTTGCAAACTGTCTTTGAGGAAGGCGAAGACAGTTTTAATAGGGACTTTGTGGGGAATATGAGATCCGAAATTAAAGTATCGATTTTTGATAAGGAAATAGATGCGCTCCTCGATACTGGAAGTGATATTACATGTATCTCTGAGTATTTATACTTACAAATTAAAAATAAAACTAACAAGTTATCAATAATGCCAGTGAAGGCAATGCAAATTAAAGGTGCTGTAGGGCAACGCAGTACAAAAATACAACAAATGATCAATTTGCCTATAAAAATTGGTGAAGCAGTTTTTGAAACGCAAACTTTGATTATTAGCAATTTAATAAGGCCATTAATATTAGGGTTTGATTGGCTAAAGAAAAACAAAATTTTAATTGATTTGCGAAACCATAACATTGGTATTGAATTTAAAGTAAAGGATAGGTGCTGTTTCATACCATTCAAAGGGGATAATAATTGCATTCTGTATAATAATTGTATACAACAGAATAACTCTGACTTTCTTCAAAATATAAATTTAGGAACCGCATTGGTGGAGTCCGAAAGACTAAAGCTTGAAAATGTTTTAATTAAGCATAAAGATGTGTTTTCTAATAGACTTGGCAGAGCAATCTGTTATGAACACAAAATAGAGATGATTGATGACGAACCTATAGTAACTCGATCATATCCAATACCTTATGCATATAGATCGAAAATGGAAGACAAACTCAACGAGATGGAAGCCGCTGGAATCATTAGTAGGTGTTCGACACCATACAGCAGCCCATTAACATTCACCTTAAAGAAAGACGGCTCTATCAGAGTTTTGTTAGATGCGAGAAATATAAATAAGAAAATGGTCGCAGAAACAGAGAAGCCTCCTATACAATTAGACATTTTAAATTCATTTCACGGGGCTAATTACATAACTACCATTGATTTAAATAATGCATATTTTCAAATTCCAATTAACAAATATGGTAGAAAGTATACAGGGTTTACATTCAACGGGAAGTCATACGTTTATAATGTTTTGCCACAAGGATTAAAAACTTCAGTGGGAAGTTTTAGTAGAGCAATGAATTATATATTGGGTCCCGAAGTTCAAGACTTTTGTGTAAATTACCTTGATGATTTGGCAATAATAACAACAGACTCATTAGATAAGCATTTGGAGCACATTGATATTGTTTTGAATAAGTTAAATAAAGCGGGACTAACATGTAACTTACAGAAATGTGAGTTCATTTGTAAACAAATTAGAATGTTGGGTTTCATTATTTCAACAAAAGGAATTTCAACAGATCCCGATAAGATTCGAGCGATACAAGAATTTCCTATACCAAGAAAGATTAAACAGTTGAGGGCCTTTTTGGGTCTTTGTAATTTTTATAGACGATTCATACCAAACTATAGTACAATTATAATACCATTATGTGAATTACTCAAAAAAGGACACAAGTTCCATTGGAGTGAAAATGAGCAAAAGTCATTTAATAATGTAAAACAGCAATTTATTAATACAATACAATTGCATCATCCACAATTTAACGAGCCATATTATTTACAAACCGATTGTTCAGGTGTGGGTATGGCCGGAGTGTTATATCAAATCGATAACAACAGTGAAATGAAAATATTGGGTTATCACAGTAGAGCATTAAAAGGCTCTGAGTTAAATTGGACTGTTACTGAGCAAGAATTTTATGCTGTTATAAGTTCATTAAAGAAATTTGAAACATACTTAAGAGGCAATAAGGTAATAATATTGAACTGATCATAAGGCACTTTCATTTATAAATAATATGAAACTCTATAATGGTAGAGTCACTCGATGGATCTTGTATATTGAACAGTTCGATTACGAAGTACGACATATCTCAGGAAAGAATAATATAGTTGCAGATGTTCTTTCACGATACCCTCCTGATAGTGATTTGATACAGGAAAATAAAAATAATAGTTTAGAAATAGCATATACAGAAAGTGAGCCAAATACTCAGTTACTGGAAAAATTAAGATCATTATGTAATTATCAGAATCAAGATGTAGAGTCATTGGCAATAATACAAAAATTAAAAACATTACATAGTACAGAAATCGATAAAAATGAAACATTAAAACGGTTCATTTTAAGAGATGATATTTTATATTATAAAACTGATTTGAGAGAGGTGATCTTTTTACCTAAAGTTCTAAGACAGGACATAATTAATCAAGTCCACATCGAAATGGATCATCAAGGAGCATACAAAGTAATTAAATATGTGAGAGATCGATTCTTTTGGAAAGGTTTAACTAGAGATATTAAAAAGCAAATAAGAGTATGCCATTTATGCCAGTTATCAAAGAAAAGCAATATAACTTATGTCGGACCATGCAAGTCCATCATTACAGAGAGTATTGGAGATATAGTTATGGCCGATTTATACGGACCATTGGCATCCGGAACCTTTGGATATACATTTATTTTTGTTATTCAGGATGCATTTAGTAAGTTCGTGAGATTATATCCTTTAAAGCAGTCAACAGCTAAATCAGTAGTTACAAAAGTAAAACGTTATGCTGAAATAATCAAACCTAAAGCAATATTAACCGATAATGGGAAACAGTTTATAAGCAATCATTGGAAAGAATCGATGAGAGAATTAAATATAAAGCCCATTTATACCACAGTTCGGAATCCTAGGCCAAACACCACTGAGCGAGTCAATAAAGAGCTTGGAAGGTTATTTAGAACTCTCTGTCATGCTCAACATAAAGATTGGGCAATTATTTTGCCAAAAATAGAAGAGTTATATAACAATTCACATCACGATAGCACAGGCTTTACACCCTGTGAAATTCTTTATGGCGAACCAAATGAGATGTCATTTGATAGAGTCATTTCAACATCTAAAAGTAAATATAACATAGAGCAGATTCGACAACAAGTTAAGGAAAATTTGGTAGAGTCGAGTCGTGTTCGAAACATGAAATTTGACAAACGAAACAGATTAATAAAATATCATATTGGTGATTTAGTAAAGATTCGTAGATCAACAAGATCTGATGCGGGAAACAAAGTTATGAGCAAGTTTGACTTGGTTTATGAAGGCCCTTATATAATAGCGGCTGTACCATTTGACAATGTATATACCTTGGCAGATCCTCAAACAAATAAAATAAGAGGAATTTTTAATGCTATACATTTATTGAGATATTTTAAATAACAATATATTACGATTACATCTTGTGTACGTCTTTAAAATATGAGACTTAATGATAAAAATAATGCAAGTTGCAGTGCATTAACATAAGAATGTAAAGGAGAAATATTATTTTAACATAATATAAATGTTAATTTTGTACATATTATTGTTTGTTATTGTTTTATTATTTTGAAATAAATAAATGGGGTTCGGGATAGGGCGGAATGGCTCAATCACATTTATTACCGAATGACATTCAACAGAAAGAAATATATATATCATTGTACTCAGTACATGAAAAATAAGTGCATTTCATAATGTTATATGACAAAGAATTTCTTTAATTATCAGTTAAGAAAGTAAATAGAGTTCAATTATTTGACTCTACAAAAATAGAGTTATTAAAATAACATAATACTCTCACTTAACTCTCGCATTGAATCACGTTAGTGATAAATGTGGTTGGAGGGGTGCTGGAGGCGGCTATTCCCGGGGTAGGGGAAAAATATTAATATATATTTATATAATATATAAAGTCGTTGGAATTATAAACTATGAATCAGTGAAAATTTCACACTAATGACTTTACTGTGTGAGTCATCAATGTAAAATTTGGGGGTGGATTGTAACGATATACTATCTCTAATTACGAATTTTTACGTTTTAGAAAGATTTAAGAAAATATTAAAAATTATAAAAAAAAAAAAAAAAAAAAAAAAAATGGTGGTCCAAAAAAGTTGGGAAAATATATATGAGGACCAATCCCAATAGTGAAATTTCATTATTTCCAATTTAATTTTTCTTGGCATAATATTACATAGATCAGTGCCTAAAAATTACTTTAAAACATATAAAATATATCCAAGAGACCTTATCTCTCGAAGTACTATAGAAGTTAATTAAAAATATTACAATATAAAATTAACTTCATTTGTATGGAAAATACTCTATATAGTTATTCATAATAAGGAAGTGTTCATGTAATGCCAATTATAAAACCTATCTTAAAATTAGAAGGGGTTCGTGTAATGTCAATTACAAAACCAATCTTAAAATTAGAAGGTGTTCGCGTATTGCTAATACCATACTATTAAGTCCGAGACGCGAGTACCGTGCGGAGGGGCATACCAACAGCTCAACATAGGTGTGTGTGAGGTCGAGCATGACTCTCTATAGTATCAAGTTGCATAGTGCTAATGTTCCATACAAAGATCCTATGTAAGTAAAGTATATGATAAAATGGTCTATCATTGAAGGTCTCTTGTAAGATATGATATTATAAAAATGAGTTGGAACTTAAAATTATTAAGATAGAGAATTCATTAGACTTTCATACAATCACATAAGAGAGGGTGTGGCTTTTAGCATTTCGGTGCTGGAGCTTACTCTTTCGCCCCATGTCTTAGAGCTTTAGTTCTATGATACATGGTTCATACACCGGCGTCTTAGTGGCTTACTACTATGACACGTTGGTAATTTTTTAGTTAAACAACTTTTGCCAAAGTCGATAATTATCATATAGGGGTGTTGTGAGGAGGCACCATCTATGTGATAGTCACAATAATACTTACTGCTATTGTGGTATTGTGTTTTTAGTGACGGTTATATGAATGAGTTGCATCTGATTCAATACAACTTATGATTCGGGTTGACGGAGGTTTTTTGCAGAAGTGTAGATGTTTGCTAAGACCGTATAGAGGCCCTTGTGTTGGCGTATGTCTGAGCGATGGTCGTATTGATGCTTGTTGCATTTGTGACAATGCGTCCTAGTGACAGTTGCTTAGATGTCGTTAATGTAATGGTTGCGTCTTGCACTTGGTATGACTCACATTTTCTTTAGATTTGTCCAAGTCGGGTCTCTCTATAACGAGACTGCAGACTGTCTGCCCTCCATATGTTGAATAACAACAATATTAAATAAAGCTCTCAGTAAATTCCCACAAATGAATGATAACTGGAAACTTGGTGGTGGGTGAGACAAACTTGATCGAAATACATAATACTCAACGTCAATTACACAAACCCATTTGACGAATAAAATAGAATGCTGATTGCCTGATGGCTGAATGATAATTATAAATGATAAATAATGGCAAAATACATCATTACAATGGTTGGTGGAGCTAATGCGTCTACTTCATGCGGATGGTAGCTGGCGGGAGGAGACTCTCAAGGCTGCAGCCGAAAGCTGCACAACGTGGGACCCCATACCCTTGAAGTGAGCAGTGGACTCACGACGTGCTCTGCGGCAAATTGCCGTGCTGACCTTGTATTGGATGTTGATGCCACACACTCGACATTCATCTGCAGTTGCAGCGGTCTGGCGAAGTGATGGCGCGTACGGAAGGCTTTACTAGTTTATTGGGCCGAGTGCTCATAACTGCTCGACGTGTGCCAAATCCATGCGACGTACATTCACGAAGACTGGACTAGCTGTATACTTGTATGATGTAAACACGCATTGACATGCGAGACTTCGGTCTAAGTTTGTGCTTACGCACTAGCAAGAGGCCAAGCCCTCTTTTTGCTGGTTCGCCAGTGTTGCATGTGGACTACGGTCCTTGTTCCCGACTTCGTGTCCTGTGTCGGGGGGAGCGCATGGATTGGAAGGCGCTCACCGCACACGGCGGGAGTTGGAGCCGTGTGCCTTCCCCACATTTTTTTTTAATAAAAATGTTGGCGGAGCGATAGCTTGTAGTGGGTTATTAATAATTTAAAGTTAATCTTATACAGCTTATAGAGGAATACGAATCTCTTTGCAATAGATATTAAACATTGTGAACCCTTTACAAGAGTATAGGGAATAATAATTAATTAGTATTAGTACACTGTCTTGGACTTGCAGCTTCTCTAGTGAATAAACATTTTCCATGATACACCTAAAAGAACAAGTTACTAAAAATAAACACAACGTAGATAAAAGGGTCCTACCTATAACGATCACAATTAATTAACATATATCATTCAAATGGCCTAGAATGAAATAACCTTTAGAAATGATCTTGAAAAAGATTAAGTCTATTTTCTGGTCACGTAATTAATTTTATCAACGTGAAAGTTGAATAGTTACAATTTGGTGCCGTGACCAGGATGACATTAAATATTTAACTGATAATATCAGAGTGGGCTTTATGCCTACAATTTGTTGTTCGTGAAGTGGAGAGGTGTCTTGGAGGAAGTTGTTTGCTGGGGGTGGCTGACGGTCTGGGGGTGGTACTGAACGTTAAAATTGTAATTTTCTTTGAAGGTCTGCATAGAAAATAAACCCATTACAAGTAAAAGTGAAAGAACTTATTAAATCTCAAAGGTGAGAGGCAATTAGTGAAAAGTGATTTAAGTGAACAGTTTTAAATATTATAAAAGTTATCAAAGATGGTAAAAACAAGGAAAATTACCAAAAACTTGCTAGTTCAAAAGCAAAAGATGAAGTCAAGAAATTACAGAAAATTATTATAAAAGTGGTGAAAGATTTTGGAAGTAAAATAACCACTCAAACGTCCCGGCTACTAGAGTGGTTTGACAACTAAAGTTGTCTTATCCGCCACCTTCTTTTTTTTCGAAAAAAAAAAAAAAACACCCTACCCTTCTTAATTATAAAAAACGATTATCTCCCTCGTTACTAACGCAAACAACTTGAAAAAAATTGTGGGTAAAGCTAATTAGATATAGAATTAAAAAACGTAAACACTAAACAACAGTAAATAATGTAAAGTATATAAAAAATATAGAAATCACAATTACAGTTGAAATCTGAGTAACATATTTTTCTTCCTAATTTTAAGAAACATTTTGTTTCTGCATATCAAAATCATATTATTCATTCTAAAACTAGATATATAACCTTTTTTATGATACCAGTACGTTACTACTACCGAAGTTTATTTATAGCACAAAAACGTAAACAATACACCCACTTGAAGCCTCTCAAGGTTAAAACCGGTCGAGCGGAACGGCTACCGTAATGTAAACAAACGCTCGACAGATGTTTATGTCTTTTGTTTTCATTGTATTGCGATTGTTTTATTTTCTTGAAACACTAATGTACTTAAATTAACTTACTTTAACTCTTATTTGCTTAAATCAAAGTATATATAAGGTCAGATTTATAACCTCATAAAAAAAAAATGGCTATGTGTTTGCATGTTCATTTTATCGTAATAAAACACATTCCACGTTTGATATTTGTAAACATAATTAGATAATACTCTTGCCGATCATTTTGATATAAAACATGTTACAATTAGTTATTAATAAAACAATACTCACAGTTTTAACGGCACAATCACTTAAAATTCACTCTCACTCACTTTCACTGACTTTAACATTTTTTTCTTAATTATTTTATTACGTAGCAGTAGAATGTTTATCCACACAAACAAATAAAGAGTTTGGAAAATAAGATTACAAATCAAACAAGCGAATCTGAAAATAAAATCAATCAAAATGAGGTGTTAGGGGCGAGCACCTCAAATATAAGTGATCCTAGACAAAATATTGTCTATAACATAAGTAACATTTCAATTGAAAAACCGAAGTTTGGAGGAAAGGAAAATATTCATCCTGTCACATTTTTGGAAGATCTCACCAATTATTTAAAGAAGGTTCCATCAAAGGTACTAGAAATTTCAATAGCACAAGAATGTCTTATAGGCGAGGCTAAATACTGGGCTCGAATTAATAGTACACATTGGCAAACTTTAGAAGATTTTAAAACAGACTTTTTAAAAGTATTTTGGGGTGAGGAAGAGCAAAGTAAAGTAAGACGATTCTTAGTTCAGAGTAAGTGGAGCAAGTATACACATCCCACAATGGTCAGTTATTTTCTGTTTGTTATAGAAAAAGCTCATAACCTATCCTTTCCATTACCTGAAAAACTATTAGTTACTGATGTTATAAGACATTATCCTAAAAATATACAACAACTATGGAGGATAGCAAAGATAGAGTCTATAGTAGAGACTATTGAATTTTTGAGAAATTTAGATGATATTGAAAAGCAAGATGAAGGCCGAGAACCTTACACTTATGAAAAGAAGCGTAAGCCTAGTTATGACCAAAAGCATAAAGATATACAGAAATCTTACAAGTCATGGCGTAAACCAGAAGAGGAAAGGAAGAAAGGCACTGAAATAAATGAGATTCAACAAATTAATGAAGGACCTCGTGGTTCGGAACCTAGTTCAAATTTAGTGCAGCAAAGGTCGGATTAGTTCTCGGTTCGGCTTATGACTGTGTAAAAGGGAACAAAGCTTTAAACATTTTATTAAAGTCAGGGTGGCGTCCTGGACAAACAATTGGTAAAAATGATAGAGGCTTGAGAAAGCCTATTTCTTTAAAGTATCAGTTTGATAAAAGAGGATTAGGGTATAGTGACAGTATAAATAATTTAATAAAATTAATAAAAGCCAAGTCAAACTTGCCAATGACTGAGTTATTCTTGCAAACTGTCTTTGAGGAAGGCGAAGACAGTTTTAATAGGGACTTTGTGGGGAATATGAGATCCGAAATTAAAGTATCGATTTTTGATAAGGAAATAGATGCGCTCCTCGATACTGGAAGTGATATTACATGTATCTCTGAGTATTTATACTTACAAATTAAAAATAAAACTAACAAGTTATCAATAATGCCAGTGAAGGCAATGCAAATTAAAGGTGCTGTAGGGCAACGCAGTACAAAAATACAACAAATGATCAATTTGCCTATAAAAATTGGTGAAGCAGTTTTTGAAACGCAAACTTTGATTATTAGCAATTTAATAAGGCCATTAATATTAGGGTTTGATTGGCTAAAGAAAAACAAAATTTTAATTGATTTGCGAAACCATAACATTGGTATTGAATTTAAAGTAAAGGATAGGATGCTGTTTCATACCATTCAAAGGGGATAATAATTGCATTCTGTATAATAATTGTATACAACAGAATAACTCTGACTTTCTTCAAAATATAAATTTAGGAACCGCATTGGTGGAGTCCGAAAGACTAAAGCTTGAAAATGTTTTAATTAAGCATAAAGATGTGTTTTCTAATAGACTTGGCAGAGCAATCTGTTATGAACACAAAATAGAGATGATTGATGACGAACCTATAGTAACTCGATCATATCCAATACCTTATGCATATAGATCGAAAATGGAAGACAAACTCAACGAGATGGAAGCCGCTGGAATCATTAGTAGGTGTTCGACACCATACAGCAGCCCATTAACATTCACCTTAAAGAAAGACGGCTCTATCAGAGTTTTGTTAGATGCGAGAAATATAAATAAGAAAATGGTCGCAGAAACAGAGAAGCCTCCTATACAATTAGACATTTTAAATTCATTTCACGGGGCTAATTACATAACTACCATTGATTTAAATAATGCATATTTTCAAATTCCAATTAACAAATATGGTAGAAAGTATACAGGGTTTACATTCAACGGGAAGTCATACGTTTATAATGTTTTGCCACAAGGATTAAAAACTTCAGTGGGAAGTTTTAGTAGAGCAATGAATTATATATTGGGTCCCGAAGTTCAAGACTTTTGTGTAAATTACCTTGATGATTTGGCAATAATAACAACAGACTCATTAGATAAGCATTTGGAGCACATTGATATTGTTTTGAATAAGTTAAATAAAGCGGGACTAACATGTAACTTACAGAAATGTGAGTTCATTTGTAAACAAATTAGAATGTTGGGTTTCATTATTTCAACAAAAGGAATTTCAACAGATCCCGATAAGATTCGAGCGATACAAGAATTTCCTATACCAAGAAAGATTAAACAGTTGAGGGCCTTTTTGGGTCTTTGTAATTTTTATAGACGATTCATACCAAACTATAGTACAATTATAATACCATTATGTGAATTACTCAAAAAAGGACACAAGTTCCATTGGAGTGAAAATGAGCAAAAGTCATTTAATAATGTAAAACAGCAATTTATTAATACAATACAATTGCATCATCCACAATTTAACGAGCCATATTATTTACAAACCGATTGTTCAGGTGTGGGTATGGCCGGAGTGTTATATCAAATCGATAACAACAGTGAAATGAAAATATTGGGTTATCACAGTAGAGCATTAAAAGGCTCTGAGTTAAATTGGACTGTTACTGAGCAAGAATTTTATGCTGTTATAAGTTCATTAAAGAAATTTGAAACATACTTAAGAGGCAATAAGGTAATAATATTAACTGATCATAAGGCACTTTCATTTATAAATAATATGAAACTCTATAATGGTAGAGTCACTCGATGGATCTTGTATATTGAACAGTTCGATTACGAAGTACGACATATCTCAGGAAAGAATAATATAGTTGCAGATGTTCTTTCACGATACCCTCCTGATAGTGATTTGATACAGGAAAATAAAAATAATAGTTTAGAAATAGCATATACAGAAAGTGAGCCAAATACTCAGTTACTGGAAAAATTAAGATCATTATGTAATTATCAGAATCAAGATGTAGAGTCATTGGCAATAATACAAAATTAAAAACATTACATAGTACAGAAATCGATAAAAATGAAACATTAAAACGGTTCATTTTAAGAGATGATATTTTATATTATAAAACTGATTTGAGAGAGGTGATCTTTTTACCTAAAGTTCTAAGACAGGACATAATTAATCAAGTCCACATCGAAATGGGATCATCAAGGAGCATACAAAGTAATTAAATATGTGAGAGATCGATTCTTTTGGAAAGGTTTAACTAGAGATATTAAAAAGCAAATAAGAGTATGCCATTTATGCCAGTTATCAAAGAAAAGCAATATAACTTATGTCGGACCATGCAAGTCCATCATTACAGAGAGTATTGGAGATATAGTTATGGCCGATTTATACGGACCATTGGCATCCGGAACCTTTGGATATACATTTATTTTTGTTATTCAGGATGCATTTAGTAAGTTCGTGAGATTATATCCTTTAAAGCAGTCAACAGCTAAATCAGTAGTTACAAAAGTAAAACGTTATGCTGAAATAATCAAACCTAAAGCAATATTAACCGATAATGGGAAACAGTTTATAAGCAATCATTGGAAAGAATCGATGAGAGAATTAAATATAAAGCCCATTTATACCACAGTTCGGAATCCTAGGCCAAACACCACTGAGCGAGTCAATAAAGAGCTTGGAAGGTTATTTAGAACTCTCTGTCATGCTCAACATAAAGATTGGGCAATTATTTTGCCAAAAATAGAAGAGTTATATAACAATTCACATCACGATAGCACAGGCTTTACACCCTGTGAAATTCTTTATGGCGAACCAAATGAGATGTCATTTGATAGAGTCATTTCAACATCTAAAAGTAAATATAACATAGAGCAGATTCGACAACAAGTTAAGGAAAATTTGGTAGAGTCGAGTCGTGTTCGAAACATGAAATTTGACAAACGAAACAGATTAATAAAATATCATATTGGTGATTTAGTAAAGATTCGTAGATCAACAAGATCTGATGCGGGAAACAAAGTTATGAGCAAGTTTGACTTGGTTTATGAAGGCCCTTATATAATAGCGGCTGTACCATTTGACAATGTATATACCTTGGCAGATCCTCAAACAAATAAAATAAGAGGAATTTTTAATGCTATACATTTATTGAGATATTTTAAATAACAATATATTACGATTACATCTTGTGTACGTCTTTAAAATATGAGACTTAATGATAAAAATAATGCAAGTTGCAGTGCATTAACATAAGAATGTAAAGGAGAAATATTATTTTAACATAATATAAATGTTAATTTTGTACATATTATTGTTTGTTATTGTTTTATTATTTTGAAATAAATAAATGGGGTTCGGGATAGGGCGGAATGGCTCAATCACATTTATTACCGAATGACATTCAACAGAAAGAAATATATATATCATTGTACTCAGTACATGAAAAATAAGTGCATTTCATAATGTTATATGACAAAGAATTTCTTTAATTATCAGTTAAGAAAGTAAATAGAGTTCAATTATTTGACTCTACAAAAATAGAGTTATTAAAATAACATAATACTCTCACTTAACTCTCGCATTGAATCACGTTAGTGATAAATGTGGTTGGAGGGGTGCTGGAGGCGGCTATTCCCGGGGTAGGGGAAAAATATTAATATATATTTATATAAATATATAAAGTCGTTGGAATTATAAACTATGAATCAGTGAAAATTTCACACTAATGACTTTACTGTGTGAGTCATCAATGTAAAATTTGGGGGTGGATTGTAACGATATACTATCTCTAATTACGAATTTTTACGTTTTAGAAAGATTTAAGAAAATATTAAAAATTATAAAAAAAAAAAAAAAAAAAAAAAAATGGTGGTCCAAAAAAGTTGGGAAAATATATATGAGGACCAATCCCAATAGTGAAATTTCATTATTTCCAATTTAATTTTTCTTGGCATAATATTACATAGATCAGTGCCTAAAAATTACTTTAAAACATATAAAATATATCCAAGAGACCTTATCTCTCGAAGTACTATAGAAGTTAATTAAAAATATTACAATATAAAATTAACTTCATTTGTATGGAAAATACTCTATATAGTTATTCATAATAAGGAAGTGTTCATGTAATGCCAATTATAAAACCTATCTTAAAATTAGAAGGGGTTCGTGTAATGTCAATTACAAAACCAATCTTAAAATTAGAAGGTGTTCGCGTATTGCTAATACCATACTATTAAGTCCGAGACGCGAGTACCGTGCGGAGGGGCATACCAACAGCTCAACATAGGTGTGTGTGAGGTCGAGCATGACTCTCTATAGTATCAAGTTGCATAGTGCTAATGTTCCATACAAAGATCCTATGTAAGTAAAGTATATGATAAAATGGTCTATCATTGAAGGTCTCTTGTAAGATATGATATTATAAAAATGAGTTGGAACTTAAAATTATTAAGATAGAGAATTCATTAGACTTTCATACAATCACATAAGAGAGGGTGTGGCTTTTAGCATTTCGGTGCTGGAGCTTACTCTTTCGCCCCATGTCTTAGAGCTTTAGTTCTATGATACATGGTTCATACACCGGCGTCTTAGTGGCTTACTACTATGACACGTTGGTAAATTTTTTAGTTAAACAACTTTTGCCAAAGTCGATAATTATCATATAGGGGTGTTGTGAGGAGGCACCATCTATGTGATAGTCACAATAATACTTACTGCTATTGTGGTATTGTGTTTTTAGTGACGGTTATATGAATGAGTTGCATCTGATTCAATACAACTTATGATTCGGGTTGACGGAGGTTTTTTGCAGAAGTGTAGATGTTTGCTAAGACCGTATAGAGGCCCTTGTGTTGGCGTATGTCTGAGCGATGGTCGTATTGATGCTTGTTGCATTTGTGAAAATGCGTCCTAGTGACAGTTGCTTAGATGTCGTTAATGTAATGGTTGCGTCTTGCACTTGGTATGACTCACATTTTCTTTAGATTTGTCCAAGTCGGGTCTCTCTATAACGAGACTGCAGACTGTCTGCCCTCCATATGTTGAATAACAACAATATTAAATAAAGCTCTCAGTAAATTCCCACAAATGAATGATAACTGGAAACTTGGTGGTGGGTGAGACAAACTTGATCGAAATACATAATACTCAACGTCAATTACACAAACCCATTTGACGAATAAAATAGAATGCTGATTGCCTGATGGCTGAATGATAATTATAAATGATAAATAATGGCAAAATACATCATTACAATGGTTGGTGGAGCTAATGCGTCTACTTCATGCGGATGGTAGCTGGCGGGAGGAGACTCTCAAGGCTGCAGCCGAAAGCTGCACAACGTGGGACCCCATACCCTTGAAGTGAGCAGTGGACTCACGACGTGCTCTGCGGCAAATTGCCGTGCTGACCTTGTATTGGATGTTGATGCCACACACTCGACATTCATCTGCAGTTGCAGCGGTCTGGCGAAGTGATGGCGCGTACGGAAGGCTTTACTAGTTTATTGGGCCGAGTGCTCATAACTGCTCGACGTGTGCCAAATCCATGCGACGTACATTCACGAAGACTGGACTAGCTGTATACTTGTATGATGTAAACACGCATTGACATGCGAGACTTCGGTCTAAGTTTGTGCTTACGCACTAGCAAGAGGCCAAGCCCTCTTTTTGCTGGTTCGCCAGTGTTGCAGTGGACTACGGTCCTTGTTCCCGACTTCTTGTCCTGTGTCGGGGGGAGCGCATGGATTGGAAGGCGCTCACCGCACACGGCGGGAGTTGGAGCCGTGTGCCTTCCCCACATTTTTTTTTAATAAAAATGTTGGGGGAGCGATAGCTTGTAGTGGGTTATTAATAATTTAAAGTTAATCTTATACAGGTGCGGAATACAAATCTCTTTGCAATAGATATTAAACATTGTGAACCCTTTACAAGAGTATAGGGAATAATAATTAATTAGTATTAGTACACTGTCTTGGACTTGCAGCTTCTCTAGTGAATAAACATTTTCCCATGATACACCTAAAAGAACAAGTTACTAAAAATAAACACAACGTAGATAAAAGGGTCCTACCTATAACGATCACAATTAATTAACATATATCATTCAAATGGCCTAGAATGAAATAACCTTTAGAAATGATCTTGAAAAAGATTAAGTCTATTTTCTGGTCACGTAATTAATTTTATCAACGTGAAAGTTGAATAGTTACAATAGGAATCGGTATTCTGTTGCAAGGATTTGTGTTCTACTAAATCTGACGAAATGGTTGGGGTGATCCAGATAATGGTCATAAACTGCAGACTTCCAAGAGCGTCGAAGCTTCACATCATTCACTTCTTTTACGCGGGTTTTTAAGGATATTTTTGTTTGTCGTATGGAAGAGAGACCACATTCACAATCTAGATTGTATACTCCTGTATCTTGAAGAGGGACGTTACCCTTGATAGATGGTAAAAACTGACTTATCTTCTTCGGCGTCTTGAAAAATATTCTTATGGAAGCTCGCTTCAAGATATGGCCAATCTAGTCCGTGACTCCTTTGACATATGGTAGAATAGCAGGCACACGCTCGACTGTGGCCGGTTTACTCGGTAAAGCAATCGAAACGTCGAGTTATAAATAATAAAAATTAAACGCGATAAAATCCGTAAAATTAGTTTTATTAAACCTTTAATAAATCTGTTTCGATCAAATTCAAGCTGCATGCTCGCAACTAACAGGCGTTTAGCTTGACGCCAGCAGTGCGTTACAGATCGGCGGAACTGATTGCATTGTCATAATTACGAGTCAGTTTGAATGCAGACTGGAAGTACACGCCTTGTTTTTGCGTTCCGGTACAAGAGCTTGACAATTCTGTTTTATTTTAAATATCAAAATATAATACTGTTGCTTTTTCCATCCTTTCATTTATCATAAATAAAATGACACAACTATTCTTACTGCCTTCATTAACTGATGTATTATTTGAATATTTAACTAAAAGCTTTTAAAGCTTTCACGTTAATGAATCCACTCAATATACGAATAACGAAATTATTTAACGAGTCAATTTATTTGAATAAATATGATATTCAATATTTTCATTCAACGTATTAATTTATTGAATGATTTTGTATTATATGGCAGCTTGAATACCGAGCCGTGGTAAATTAAGGGCCGGACGCTTGCCTTAAATTTGATAATACGCGAGGGATCTGAGTACGATCCTGTGTGCTGGCATCACAAAATTGTTTTGCAGTATTAAGTGCTGATTTACAACGAGCATGCTTGAGTAATAAAAACAATCTCGTTAAACATCACAACTTACGATCGCTGACAATTAAGACACATATGCTTTCTTTCAAATCTTATTAAAAAAAACAGTTGACCCTGTGATCTATAGAGGTTTCTTAAGTTTTTTAAGATATAAATTTTCTAAGATATGCACTACCAGTTCAGCAGACTGGTTGTAGGATTCTTATTCAGGACTCCGTCTAGGTAGGTACCAGCCTAGGCTAGTTAATCTGCCGTGAAACAGTACTGAGCGAACATTACTGTGTTAGTTTTAAAGTTACTGATAGCTAGTGCAATTACTGGGCATATGAGACTAAAGAATTGATGTCTCTGGGTGACGGGGCAGTGTGGCGCCACACAGAAATGTTCTGGATGACGCAACATTGGTAAAGGGCAGACGTTGCAGTTACCATCAGTCGAACGTTTTGCTTGTCTTGTCACTTTCTCCCATAGAAAGAAAACATTAGAAATGTACAGCAGGCACCTCGATCGAATGAACAATTTTATTGTATAGATGCGGATGGACATAGAAGTCTCGAGTGAGTAATTATTTGTTATTCATAATGCATTACCGATTTACCCTAAAGCTTCTTTGGAAGGGTCAAGTATATTCCTAAAAACTTATTAATTTCAAGGACATGTTAATAGTCGCCTGAAATATCTTGTTCTTCTTTCTTAGTGATATTATTTGTTGGCTGATGACGATCGAAACAACGTCTTAGTAGCCGTTATTATGATGTAGATACGCAGGAGATATTATAGTGTCACAATTGACGGTGCAAACGTAGAGGCACTCACTAGCCGTGTTCACGTTGACAGTGAACCGTGGTAGCTCAGGGCCTGGGCGCTCGCCTAAAATTTTGAAGCGCGAGTGACCTGCGTTCGACTCCGAGTCGGTGGCAGCACCGCTAAAATTGTTCTGAAATTTGATGAGTTGATTCATCACAAGCTTAACTGTGAATGAAAACATCGCGAGGAAACCTGTATTTTTGAGGAATAAAAATATTTCGAAGTCCCAATCAGACCATGAATTTTATTTTAAATAATTCTGCTGTGAAGCAGCAGTGTTCAAACATTACAATGTTTCGGTCTGAATGGCACTGAGGGCTAGCGTAATCACTGGACATATGAGATTTGATAATTGATGTCTCAGGGTGACGAGCGCAGTGTGGCGTCACACAGAAATGTTCTGGGTGACACAGCATTTGTTGTGGGAAGACGTTGCTTGTTGTGGGCTGGTGGTAAACAGGTGAACCTTTGGCTCGTTACATCAGTTTTCAAAAAAAAAAAAACTTACCATTACTATCAGAAGCTACCAACTGTCTAGGAGATATTATAGTGCCAAAAGTGTACGCGCAAACACACAGGCACTCATTTAACTTCGTCCGGATGTCCTCCGTTGGTTCAAAGTTTATTCGACTGCTATAGATTAGCATTAGTGGAGAACTTTAAGAGTCAGTCTTAGACGATTTTCGGCCATCGTAAAGGATGTTGATTACATATACCCCAGCATTTATCCGTATTTTTTAACTTCTTTTGTCGCATACTTAGTCTATCTATATACTTATTTTATATTAGGTTCATATATGTTTAAAAAAAACAATTCTAAAACTATTTTATTTAACAATGTAGTTCAAGATTACCGATTTACAACTCCTCACCATTCATGACTTAAGCTATGAAACCTTTGTGTAACTGAAATCGGTTTGAATGAAAGAAAACCTTTCCAAATTGCTTCGGTGCTACGACAAAATAAAACTGTTTGAAGCTCTTTAACGCTTTTGTTTAAATGTAAATGTTTGCTCTCGACGGGTGAAAAATTCGATAATTAGTTGACCTGAGCCTCGATAGGGTATTGTTATTAAGGAGTTCAGAAGTACATCGAAACGGCTTAAATTTATTTCATATTTGCATGAACAATAGTGAATTATTGTTATTGGAAATTGAATCAGAACCGATGAAAAAATCTGAAATTTTATAATTTATTCAATTGAATTGGTTTTGGTTCTCTGGTGTTTTGTGTAGTTGTAAAGAGAGACAAATCGACTTTTGCATAAAATGCTTACACAGATACTTTCATGAAAATTTTAGCTCATATATCCATAAACGTAATCTTTATAACAAGGTACACAAAAGAAATGATCTCGCGGCCAGTGTTCTTGTGACCATCAATCTAGCTCTGTGAATAACAAAATGTCTGTCTGCCCCGAGCTCTCGCTATACGTCTAGATTATCCACTCACAATATTATAAACCCAGCCATTGCAATGAAATGTGAAAAAAAAAGGTATAATATTTCACACCTCCGCTTTTTTCATAAGTTTCATTAAATAATAAAGAAAAGTAAGTGGGTCCTGGATTCGAATTCCAGCCGGCGTCAAAGATATGTGCAAAAACATAAATCGTTGGTCTACGGGTCTACATTTGATGCGTATGTGAAATTCATGTCTACGCATTTACGCTACAGGAGAAATTCTAGTGTAGGCAGTACACAGTAACGTTTGCACACTACTGCTTGACGTCAAAATAACTCGCACTGCGGTGGTACCTACCTAGAGAGATACCTGCATAGGAATCCTACCCCTAATCATTTTTTAAAAATTATTAATATTAATTATTATTAATAATCACTGTTATTATACAACGTCTTCTAGTTAGTTAGTTGATATTGCCAAGGAAAAGGGTAGCTACCCGCCAGATCGGATGATCTGATCTGTGGAGGACGTCTCCACCGACTAGTAATATTTAGATGTTGTATATAAAGTTAGCGTCTCAGAAACTCTCATGTGATGACATAGATGTCGCTACGCATTAGTGTGTAAACATTCCTGTTAATCGGTCTGATGGCTAGTGTAATTACTGGGCATATGAGACTTAAGAACAGATGTCTAAGGATGATGAGCGCAGTGTGGTGCCACACAGAAGTTTCTGGGTGACTCAGCATTTGTTATGGGCAGACGTTGCACTTACCATCCGGTGAACAATTTGCTCGTCTCGTTATTTTCTCCTATAAAAAATACAAGAATTTTCCTAAGTTGAGTTTTTGTAAAATGTGAAGCACCTGGTCCTCCCTTAACAGACAAAATGGCTTCAAAATGTTCTTCTCTTATGCCGACTAATACTTTGGGATACATGGAGTAGTAATCTAGTATTTACTCGTACGACGCTAATTTACATGTTGTAACACAAGAGACTTCGCTCTTGGTGAAGAAATCAATCTGCAATGTGAAATAGACCACAACAAGTGGTTGCGTCTTTCGACGGAAACTTCTATATTATTTAACGATCAGTGAAATAAATTACATACGTGTGTGGCCTAGTGGTCAGAGTACGTTATTTCTACGTCGCAGGTTGTAGATTCAAATCCAAACTGGTAGATAAAGTTTGTACAAATACACAAATCTGTTGGTTTTCGGGTCTGTTGTAATTATCCTACTGTCTCTGGCACTGCATCCTAGCATACCTCTGGTGTTATCACGTGAGCGACACATCGGGCGCGGTTAGGTGAGGACAAGTAAGGGCGCCTCTGTGTTACTACAATGTCCCGGATTTTGTAGCTTCTTTTAGATTTATATAACAAATTTGAAAAGTACAATCATTTTTAAACGACTATTAACAGCTTATGAATGTTGTACATGTATTACGGCTTGGTACAAATCTCTTCAGATCTTTTTTTTTAAACGTAATATTAAATAAAGAAATTTGCTACAGACACCTGTATTTATGTAAGCAACGGAAATCTACCAACCCACAGAGGAGCAGTGTGGCAAACTAGGAAGGGATTCCAAAACGATTTATTCGTTTCGATAAACACGTATTCAATTTTTTTAATTCTAATACGACTACATTTAAACTAATATTTACCGAATTAGATCACAAAAAGTCATCCAATCTTTCTGCTACTAAACACGGTAAACTACAAAATCAGAGTCGATCCGCCGAGCTCTCCAGCTGCGCGTGTATCATTCCGCATTCAAAAACCAACGAACCGTGATTAAACGTGACATATTCATCTCGGGGAACTCTGAGTTTGCAAACATGTACAAAAATCCTGTAAACTCATTGGAAAGAGATGAATAAATAAGGGGAGAGAGATGCATAGATTTATATAACATCACGCTACAACTCTTTTAAATTATAGTTAATAGAATCAGGCGTTACTTTGCGGTAATCCATAATAATGATAGAAAGTAAGTTTATGTAGAGTCTTGTCTGCTCGGCCGTGCTAGCCAATTTAATATAATTAATAGAATCAGGCGTCACTTTGCGGAAATCCATTATTAAAGGTAGGAAAGTAAGTTTATATAGAGTCTTGCCTATTATATTTTGCATGCGGATCTTAGCAAATTAACTTACTTTCCTTCTTTTAAATTAAACGGCGTGTGAAACCACAGGGCACAACTTGTTGTATGTATGCTGAAATGAAAATTAAGTTGTGACAAATTTCTGCTAAGGGACATTTATCCATGTATTTATCATCGCTCAATGTGCCTTATCATGTGTTAAGCTATGTCTGGGGTATAAGATATAGATAGAAATAAAATTAAGACCTTCAGTTTCAATAAACATAAGAATTTACCAAAAAATATATTTACAGGTTGAAATATTTCTATCAGACCGTTAAAAAATATTATATTGCAAAGATTTTCAACGAATATAGCACCTTGTTGTGTTTTATATTACGGTTGAGAGTCGAGTGCTATTCAAATGCATATCTAAATTACATGTAATAGTCCGTAATGCTTGTAAAAAGATCTTGTTGTGATTTTTATTTTCAATTTATCTTTATAGTTCGAAATATTGTAAATAGCAATGAATATACTTAGTGTAACTTATTCATTTCTAATACCTCTAAGAGGCAATAAAAAAATTCTTAACGCAACTTCAGAATCATAAAGTTATGTATCCGATGTGAAGGTTCAACGGACGAAAGTACCGCAACTAGGGCTTAATCACATACTAATACGCAATAGCAATACATTCAATGTGCCTTAAGGAATAAACTTGACGTACCTTTCAAGGCGGAGAGCTTGAATGCTCCGTATATGATCCTTACGATCATTGATCCTGTGCATAACAGTTTCGTCTGAAATAATATATTATTACCGTAGCAGGTCTTCAATATCTACCGTCTTTTATATCATTTATACTAACAATGTACTCCAGGCTAGTTTTTCCACCACGGCAACAACTTCCGAATACTGTCGGAAGCTATCAACGCGTAGTTGGAGATCACACAAACAAGTGTAAGCGCAAATTTAGAGATGCTCACACGTCTTAACCTACTCGTACCCGATGTAACGCTCATGCATTTTCATGAGTGGTAGGCTACAATGCAGTATCACAGACACTGGGACAAGCAGAACACAACCAGAGACATAATTAATCGGCAAGTGACATAAATTACATTAAATCGCTGGAAGTTTAAGTTTATACGATGCTTAAATTAGATATCAACACCACTTGCTGAAGAAGAAGTATTACATGTTTATCAATTTTATGTAAAACATTTGCCCACTCATATCGGGAATTTAAAGTAATCTGTTAATGTCTGGGTTTTCGCCTATAAAACAATTAATTTAATTGCGTGGGGATACGTCGCTAATGGATGTAGTTGCGGTCATTATATCTAAAATAATCGATTTTAAAATTTGAGAGTGTTAATAAAATTATATAATACATAAAATGATATGGATCATCATATTAGTTATGGGAATGACTTTCTGAAAGGATATGTACCTGAGTATAAGCACAATGCATGTATTAAGGCGTGTATAAATTAGAAGAGGCGTGTATTAAATAAAAGTTTTCTATTATTTACGCGAATATTACACATTTAAATAAAACTATTTTTACGGATTTTATCGCGTTTAATTTATAACTATTTTTAACCCGACGTTTCGGGCGCTTTACAGCACCCATGGTCACGGGGGGACTGAGGTGACAGTTGTCCCGATGTCATAGTTAACGAGGCTATTGAAATTAAAAAAATCCTAATTTCAATAGGGAAGATGGTTGGGTATTACCACCGGCTTGGGATTATTAATAAAATTAAATAAAAAACCAAGCATACCACTGCAAGACTTCAAGACACAGTAAGCTCTTTCTCCGTAGATCGGACTAAAAATAATAATTAAAAGCTGAAGGTACTCCGGGTTAACTATGACATCGGGACAACTGTCACCTCAGTCCCCCCGTGACCATGGGTGCTGTAAAGCGCCCGAAACGTCGGGTTAAAAATAGTTATAAATTAAACGCGATAAAATCCGTAAAAATAGTTTTATTTAAATAGATCACAATAGTTCGAAAATATCATTGCTACCGATTCATGGTGGTATAGTCTTCTTGAAATATGCAATTTTGCACAGAAAATTATATATATTATAAGTAATGTCCACTTACTGAATATAAGTAAAAATAGTTTTTTCTTGCAAGATGTTTACCATTGCGTGATTTCGAGGCGTAATCACAAACTGTTTTAAGTTAAGTAATAAACTAAACTTATTAATCCGTAGTAAGCTGAATCCTAATCAAACCAACGGCATCTAAACTGTAATACGCGAATGATGAAATTGTAGAATTCATTCAATATTCGTCTACAAGTTTCAGCCGAACGTGAATACAGATGTTGCGATATTAGAATCTTGATAGATTTCTATACATCTTGCTCGAAACATACGACTAGTTGGAAATTACTGTCACACAAAGTTCTAGTTATGAAATTTTGACTAAGTTTTAATTTAAACATTTTGATTATGTTTCTATGTATATGAAAGAATATTAGGCCTTTTCCTTATTAAGCAACGTAAATACTGTAGTTCGAATAAATTACCCAAACAACGTGTAGTATGTCCTCAGCAGTCCAAAAGTCCGGTGGATCGTAAAGTCAAATCGGTTGTCAGGAGTAACGAATTGCTTATGATACGGTGTTATACGGACGGAGCACGTGCCATTGATTCATATGAGCTTTCTTTTTTTTAAATATTCAGTTAAAGCTTACACGAGCAGGTTTTGTTACTGTTTCTAGGGAACCACTCTAGTGACACTCACTGCATAGAATATAATGATGGGTTCTCGTAGGCACCTAAATATATGGCGAAGTTAAGTATTGTTGAAAGTTTTATTTCACAAACATTGAAATTAGCATATACTGTAATAATGTCCTTTTGCAGTTTTGAAATGGTCCAGGAGAACATTAATTAGTGAATGATGTCATAGTTTCTTTCGCTTCAAGTCAAGAGCTTGTACGACAAAATAACATTAGAACGACATTGTTATATCACGCTTGCCGGTACACAGACGCTACTATTTTTTATTTTTTTTATTTGATGAAAGTGACGAAACGAGCAAAACGTTCACCTGATGGTAAGTGCAACGTCTGCCCATAAGAAATGCTGTGTCACCCAGAACAGTGTGACACCACAATGCGCCCGTCACCCTGAGACACCGGTTCTTGAGTCTCATATGCCCAGTGATTCCGCTAGCTCTCAGTGCCCTTCAAACCGAAACACACTAATGTTTGCACACTACTGCTTCACGGCAGAATAACTGGCCCTGGGATGGTACCTACCTAGACGGATTCCTGCATAGGAATCCTACCACCAGTAAAAACTACTACTAGTTAGCTTACACACAGTTTTATGGACTTATTTTTTCAATAAAGTGACGAAACGAGCAAAACATTCACCATATGGTAAGTACAACGTCTGCTCATAACAAAGTGTCACCCAGAACATTTTTGTGTGACATTCCTGTCACACTGAGACATCAGTTCTAAGTTTCATGTACCCAGTGATTACGCTAGCTCTCAGTGCCCTACAAACCGAAACACTGTAATGTTCGCACACTACTGCTTCACGGCAGAATTACTGGCCTTTACCTAGAAGAATTCCTGCATGGGAATCCTACCAACAGTTTGAGCTGGATTCGTCTGTTATGAATGATCTGCTGATAATGTTACATTAGTCAGTAGCGCACAATATAAATCAACGAAATGCTACAAATTTTTATTAAATGTTATAAAGCTTTGCAACGTAATATGAAAAGTAAAAGAAACAGCCTTTAAGTCCCACTGAGGAGGTGTACTTTCTTCATTTTTGAGAGTGTTTTTGGAACCGGGAAAAAACGCGCTACTCCATTGAGATCGACGGACCACACATTCGCCGAATAATTTTTTGTGTCTTTAAATTAGCGGTAACCCTAATAGGATAAAAGGATATCTCTGCTATTATGTGTGCATTTTACGGACATTGATTTCATATACACAAGCTTTTAAAAAATCTAGGCCATACAAATATTTGACACGTGCGGTAATCGAAGCCGCGACTGTCCCACTGCGCCAACCGAGCTCGGAGTTATATTTCTCAGACACAGGTGTCAATTTAAAATGCAAGCCCTGTTTACACGGCTTTTACAGTTCTTCAATCGACAGCAGCCATTATGTTAGCAGTTTCTTATTTAACATAGTGATATAAAACGTGATTAAGTAATTTTGAAAATGACTCAAACATCTTAAATTCAAACTGTGTTAGCGATAAAAATAGCAAATGTTGTCTCGTTCCATGTTCATGATTATAAAACGAATTGTGTTAAATGTAGAATTAAGTACCTAAAGCTATGCCTGCGACATTTTAAATAAATTATACATACATTTCATTGCTCGTGATGTTGTTTGTAAATACTATGAAAATGCTCACTAATGGCTCGTTTGTTTCAATTTCATTATTTTAAGTAGGTAAGTTTTGCCTGAAAATAATTTCTTGTTGTGATTTGACTACAAGAATTCTGTGATTAAAAGTAAAAAAGTCAAGTCAAGTATTCCATAAAGGGGTAGTAGTAGTAAGTAAACAAATGCGAGCTGTGAAAGTTGTTGAATTTTACAATGTACATAAAAGCTGGCCTGCGGGAAGGACAAAGCTTACTTTATCTCTACACTCTACTTTTTTCGATGCAGTCGGCTTAGTTTTAAACAAAGTATTGGTTGCTTTTGTTTTGTATTAAGCACGGTATGTCATTTAGTGAAATATTTGACTAGAATCTGAAAAACCAAGCTTTGAGTTCATCGAATCGCATCATTAACTCGCAAACAGTGTAGAGTTGCCCACAGGTCTCTTCAACAAAATTGAGGTTCCTTATTATTGAATACGCGCTTCTGAGTGCTCTGCTTAGTGGTAGCTCAGGGGTTAGGCGCTCGCTTTACATTTCATAGTACGCGAGTGGCCTGGGTTCGATTCCCGGTGCCGGCACCACTAAAATTGTTAATTGCAATTCTAAGTGCTGAATTACCACGTGCTCGGCGGTGAAGGAAAACATCGTGAGGAAACCTGATTTACTTAAGTAGTTTGCAAATTATAGATCCAGATTAGATGAGAATGTTCACTGGAGATTCTTCTGCAATTAGGCATATACTGCAATCTCTTGGCGAGCCGTACCTTATTTCTACGTCGCGGGTTTTAGGTTCAAATCCAAGCCGTAGATAAAGTTTGAACAAAAACACAAATTGTTCGTTTGCGGGTCTGTCGTAATTATCCCTATGTCTCTGGCACTGCATCCCAGCATACCTCCGGTGTTATCACGTGAGCGGCACATCGGGCGCGGTTAGGTGAGGACGAGTGAGTGCGCCTCTGTGTTTCTACAATGTCCCTAATTTTTTAGCTTTTATAAATTTATCTTAAAAATTAGAAAGGTACAATCTTTTGTAAAACGAATATTACAGCCTATAAATATCTACTGCTATACATATATTACGGCTTGGCACAAATCTCTTCAGATCATATTTATTTTAAACGAAATATTTAATAAGGAAATTTGCTATCACCAACTCACAAAGGAGCAGTGTGGCAAGCTAGGAAGGAATTTCAAAACGATTTATTCGTTTCGATAAATAAGCATTCCATTATTTTAAATTCTAATGTGACTACATTGAAAGTAATATTTACCTAATTAGATCACAGAAAGTCATCCAATGTTTCTGCTACTAAACACGTTCAGTAAACTACAAAGTCAGAGTCGATCCGCCGAGCGTTCCAGCTGCGCGTGTATCATTCCGCATTCAAAAACCAACGAACTATTATTAAACGTGAACTCGGGGAACTCCGAGTTTGCAAATATGAAGAAAATCCTGTAACTTATTGGAAAGAGATGAATAAATAAGGGCAGAGAGATGCATAGACTTTTGTCGCCATCAATCATTTTTCGTGTACTTTAATAATCACAAAAACACACTAAAAGTCCCACAGTTACTGTTTTTAAACATGTTCTGGTTATAGCCAGGCGATGGGTAGCAGCATCTTCCTGAAATATCTGAAAAAATAAACTGCGGTTGCCTATCCAGGCGGATAGGCAACCGCAGTTTATTTTTGGCAGGCGCCAAGCGTGGCAACTATGGCAAAATCACCCCAAAATGAGAACTACAAACTTTTGTGACAATCTATGGGGGAGGCCTAGCCAGCAGTGGACATGTGATAGGCTGTAAAGATGAGAAGATGAAGATGATATCCAACCTACAATATGTTATGATATAGATAAACCGAAAATATGCCTGAAAATATTTCTTTTCTAAAGTCCCCTGAAATATCATATGCATAAATGAAAATTAAGTTGTAACAAAGTTCTGATAAGGGAAAATTATCCATCCAGTAGTTATCATCAATCGATATGCCTTATCATGTCTTAAGCTGTGTCTGGGGTATAAGAAACAGACAGGAATAAAATTAAGATTATCTTCAGTTTTAATAAACATAAACGATTACCATTAAATATATTTACAAGTTGAAATATTTGTCTAGGTCTCATCTCTACCAGGCCGTAAAACAATGTTATACTGTAAACATTCTCAACGAATATACGGTTGAGATTCGAGTGTTATTCAAATGCATGTCTAAATTACATGTAATAGTCCTTATTGCCTGTAAAAGATGCATAGCTGTAATGTTTTTTCTATTTATCTTTATTGTTCGAAATTGCAATGACTATACTCAGAGTAACTTATTCATTTTTAATACCTCTAAGAGAAAACCAACATGTTCAAACGCAACTATAGAGTCATAAAGTTATGTATCCGATATGAAGGTTCAACGGACGAAAGTACAGCAACTAGGGTTCTATCAGATACTAATATGCAATCACAATACATTCAATGTGCCGCAAGGAATAAACTTGACTAAGCTTTCAAGGCGTGGAGAGCATGAATGCTCCGTATATGATCCTTACGATCATT
The DNA here is from genome assembly GCA_019845155.1 of Luehdorfia chinensis. Classification (NCBI taxonomy): domain Eukaryota; kingdom Metazoa; phylum Arthropoda; class Insecta; order Lepidoptera; family Papilionidae; genus Luehdorfia; species Luehdorfia chinensis. Next base: position 104,332 of record JAHVAK010000202.1, read on the forward strand.
GATCCTGTGGATAATAGTTTCGTCTGAAATTATTTGTACCTTTGCTGGTCGGTACAGCACTTCAATGTCTACCTTATTTATATTATCTATTCGTATCTATACTGACAATGGACAATGCTTTTCATTTTTTGTAATAAAATTTTAAAATCATTTTTACAGAAAGAAAAATAAATGAAACATTGCTGGAAACAACATTCTAATAATTTGTCTCTTTTTTGAAGCTAAAGAGATTTTATTACAAGTTTATACATACTATATGCGAAAAGACTTTTCTCCAACCAAATATTCACGCCTGGGTTATCGCCTATAAAATTATATTTAATTGCTGGGGATACGCCGCTAATCGATGTTATTCCAGTCATTATATCTAAAATAATCGATTCGAAAATTTGAGAGTGTTAATGGAATTATATAATACATTAAATTATATAGGCCATCATATTAGTTATGGGAATGAATTTCTTAATGGATATGTACCTCAGTAAAAGCACACTCAGTATAAGTATAAATTATACTCAAGATAAGATCACCAGAGTCAACTAAAACAAATCATTTTCATTCTTCATTTCAGCTTATCACTAGTCCACAGCTGAACATAAGCCTCCCCCTTGATTACCACAAAGGTTAGTATTTTTCATTTTGGGGAATTATACAATAGTTGCCATGGTTGGTCATCTGAATAAATAAACTGCCCCAGGCGGGTTGGCAACCGCAGTTTATTTATTCAGATGTTCCAGGAAAACGCTGCTATCCATCTCCTGGTTTTCATTTTCCCTCTGTCGACTTACGACACCCACGGGATGAGATTGAGGTTATTTTTGATGTTTATATTGGAAATAAACTCATCTTTTCGTGCGCTTTCTTTGAACATTTTTTTTTTCAATGCTAAATCTAAGTATCGGAGGCGTTGCTGTTTAAAATGTTATCTACCTAATAATTAGTTTTATAAAAAAACTATTCCCAAAGTAAAAACCTAAGAAGTGTTCGGGTTCATTAATCTTCCGATTAGTAAAACTTAATAGTGGACTGTATGTAGAACGTTTTAATTTACTTCTTTTATATAGTTTTGAATTGCGCATTTAAATTGCGGTATGATATGTGTATAGTTCGCTGTCGAGTTAGTATATAGAAAGATGTCTTCTTAAACTCCCGCGCGGGGTCGCAGGGTGTTGGACGAGGTAGCTCAGTGAAGCATGCGCAGGCGCAGTGCCAAGTCTGGTATAAATGATGACGGACATGCGAACGTCGCCAACAAGAAGAAATAGATCTTACTTTAATAACATTTTACACTTTATATTCAACAAAAACAAGAATCAGTTTGTTTCATGACCAATAAATAAATAAAGTGTGACATGTAATTGATTCTTCACACACGCAGCTCCAATTCATTCTCTTTTTACTAAACGCTGTAGTTCGCCTCGTATGGAATAAAACCGCATTATCTGTATCACTTGGAAATTTAATTGGCATATAACTTAATACAACACATCTAAACAGCCTGCTACGTCTAGTTCGGCCTACATACGCGGACCGTTCAGAAAGTTTTGCAAAAATAAAAACAATTTCTATGGTTATAGTTTTTATTATTAAATATTTTCAAATAACTCTCCACCAGCATCTTTACAAAGTTGTATGCGTCTAAATCAATTTTCTAAATACTTTTTCCAGTCCACCTCAGACACCACTTTTACAACCTACTCTCACGCTGCCAGCGCATCTTTCGGCGATGAAAACTGTGTGCACGGGCCTCAGAAAAATTCTGAAAGGTTTTTTTTAAGACAGCTTAAACTCAGTATTGAAAGAGTAATAATGTTTTCACAACAAACAATTGCTTAGATAGATGAAAAAAGCGTTAAACGTGTCACACGTACACGTTGTGTCGTCCACATGCAGCACATCTAGTGACACTGCAGTGATAAATAAGCTAGCTGCTAATGACCGCGCTGCTGAGTGCTGACGTTATCGCTCAACGTCACTGACGGAACTACGGGAAAATGCAGCAGATACCTTTCGTAAGTCGAACTTAATAGTATAAGGAAGGAAGTTGTACTGATATATTAAGTTTAGTGTATTTGGATAATTTATCAAAACATTCTAGATTCTTCATTTATAAAAAAAAAACACAAACACTACTTAACCAGACCCCAAAACGAACATTTGTGTTTTTGCGCAGATGTTGGCTGACTGACAGACAGACCACGCGGTAAATCATGATTATTCAAGCGACTCGCCCCAACCAAAAGGACTTTATAATTAAATGGACTGTATTTAAGGGTCCATCGTCATCATCATTTCAGCCTATCACTAGTCCACTGCTGAACATAGGCCTCCCCCATAGATTGAAAAAAGTTTGTCGCTCTCATTTTGGGGGATTTTGCTATAGTTGCCCCGCATGGCAGATCAGTTGGAACCGCAGTGTATGTATGTAGATGTTCCAGGAAGATGCCGCTGTCCGTCTCCGGGTTTTCATTTTTACTCTGTCGACTTTTGCGACACCCACTGGATTAGATGGAGTAGTTATTCTGCCATGAAGCAGTAGTGTCCAATTATTTCCGTGTTTCGGTCTGAAGGGTACTGAAAGTGGCAGTGGAGAAGGTAGTGTAATCACTGGGCTTATGAGGCTCAAGAACTGATCGTTTTGCACGTTTCGTCATTCTATCCAATGATCATCCGTCATGTACCGTCTGCTTCTTCCAATAGTTATTTAATTGTATTTACACAATCACGCCGGAGTGATTCGGTTCAAATTTGTACGCCGCTTTATATCCAAGCTTTTTATTGCTACGGCGTCGTCTCTTAAACGGTCTGTCCGTTGAATTACAATTGCAAAATGGCCATTTTCAATTAGTCCTTAAAGAATAAATGGAAAACAACAATTGTGACGACTCGTTATTAAGTATTATAAATAATATTATTATTACCATATACTAACACTTCACATAGATTATTATACACAGAGACGTCCAAAACTTTTACGACGTTTACGACGTTTCTCTTGTGTTATTTACTGCAGATTTCAGAATTCGTTATATAAACTTAAAATCCGGAATAATTTAAATATGATTTCTCTCAAATGTCTTTAGTAACACACAAATATTGAAACTGTTTGCAAGTAGAGCATCGCGAAGTGGTTAAAGGTAAACAAAGATTTGTGGTCGGAAACGTTAATGATATTTCAATTTCTTTTTATTAGTTAAAGTGATTAAACGAGCAAAGCGTTCACCTGATGGTAAGTGCAACGTCTGCCCATAACAAATGCTGTGTCACCCAGAAAATTTTTGTGTGACACCACACTGTGCCCATAACCCTGAGACATAAGTTCTTAGGTCTCATATGCCCAGTGATTACGCTAGCTCACAATGCCATTTTAACCGGAACACAGTAATGTTTGCACACTACTGCTTCACGGCAGAATAACTGGCCCTGGGGTGGTATCTACCTAGACGGAATTCAATCAGTACACCCTAGACTCTAGAATAGTTTTTGGGTCTAGGATGTACTGTGACGGATTGTGCACCCATACAAACTGGCCCTATTTAGCTGAGAGGAGAAGGTGATTATTATTCAGCATTTAACAGCTATAATGAAGCGATCGGGATTTTTAAGTTATTTATTCAAGTATCTATATTCCAAAATATCAACTACAGATATTAACATGAATGCATTCCGAACTTAACTGCTTTTCTTATGCTTTCTTTCTTTCATTCTTTCAAACAAACAGAACATTTTAAGCTCAAGAGGATACTGCTGTCCGCCAGTTGGTTTATTCCATTTGAAGATCTCGAGGGATTTTACGATTAAGTTACACATAATACTAAGGGCAAACTAACATAAAAACAAAATAAGTGAAGCCTGTCTCAAACAAAGAACTAGTTGAGTGCGTAGTAAACATTAACTTTGTTCTGCTCGCTGGCTGCGGGACTTCTAAATAATTTACAATATTATTTAACAATTCGCGGCTTCCGTTTGTTTGTTTAGTCACGAATTTGTAACTATTTTTTCATATTTAGAAATCGATGCAGGCCAGCACAGGGCATACGAAACAAAGGTTATTTCTATTTTCATTCTTGATATAACCCCTGCTCTGCTGCACATATACACTGATTTATCCCGAAATTAGATACGAATTACATTTGGCTACAAATTTGGCACAAGATATCTTCTGAATAGATATCAGGTGAAATTACACTGAATGTACGTGATTTCTTTTACTAAATGATTGAGGTAATTTATACGTATACATTATTCAACCAATAATAACAAGTTAAAGGCGCTTAGTAAACGCTGATGACTGAGTTGAAGCTGTTATTATCACAAATGTTTGAAGTAAATTTATGTGAATCATTTATTCGTTAACATTTTTACACTCTTACTCCTATACGGAAATCCATCTAGGTGGATACCACTGTAGTGTCAGTTATTCTGCCGTCAAGCAGTAGTATGCGAACATTATCCTGTTACGGTTTAAAGGGCACTGATAGTGTATTCACTTGACAGTAGAACTGGGCTTAAGAGTTGATGTCTCGTCTCTTCCTTCTCTTTCGTAGATAGATTAAATAATCTGTAACGAAATAAATAAATGTACTCCATTGGCTATAATGTAAGTAATGGGTACTTATCACCTAGCAGCATCCATACAAACATACTGTCACGCCTTTTCCGATATATGAGGTAGGCAGAGGTCACCCACCTAGCAGACTCCATAATGTTCATAAAAAGGCGTAGTGAGCATGATGACTTTTACAACTGGAAAGAACTGGACGTTGAATACTTAAAATATTGCGACATGAAGCTGTTTAGTAGAGCTTTGCGTTGGATCTCAGTTCCGGTCAACAAAAACTTCATAAAATAAAAAGTATTTTTTTCAAAGACCCAACTCCACCATTACTAGCTATTATTAACATGTTTTTATAGAATCAATACGACATTATTTAAAAAGAATGAAATTAAATCAAAGGAGCCATAAGTGAGCATTTTCATAGTATTTGCAAAAAACATCACGAGCGATGAAATGTATGCGAAAGTATGATTTATTTAAAATGTCGCAGGCAGTGCTTCGGGCACTTCATTGTGCATTTTACACAATTCGGTTTATTTGCATGAACATGGAACGGGACAACTTGTGCTATTTTTATCGTTACCACAGTTTAAATTTAACATGTTCGAGTTATTTTACAAATTACTTGACTATATTTTATATGACTATGTTAAATGAGAAACTGCTCACGATCCGTAAGAGCCGTGTACCCAGCGCTTGCATTTTAACTTCACACCTGTGTCTGAGAAATACACATAACTGCGAGCTCGGTTGGCTTAATCGCGGGTTCGATTCCCGCACTTGTCAAATATTTGTATGGCCTACAGTTATTTGTACAGGGATTCAGTGTATGTCTATGCGAAATAATTGTCCGGTAAACGCACACATGATAGAGGAGATATCCTTTTGTGGGATACCGATAATTAAAAGAGACGACAATTATTCGAAGAATGTGAAGTCCGTCGACCCCACTGGAGCAGCGCGCTGATATTTTCCGGCTCCAGAAACTCTCTCAAAGATGAAGAAAGAATATTCCCCCAGTGGGACTTTCATACGCTTTTACTGTTGCTTTTATATTATATTATAGTGTACGCCGCAAAGCTTTATAAACATTTTATGAAAGTTCGTGGCATTTCATTGTATCATAAACTACTGTATTTGTCGAAGCTGAGCGAGCCCAAAGAACGATACTTAAATTAATATTACATTTTCGTTATACATACCCAACATCTAGAGTATATGAATTATCAAATGTCCTCAGTGTACGAAAATCATACATTTTCAAATGCATAAAAATATATCATAGCTTAACACCCCTTAGTCTATAATCAAAAATAAAAGAACTCGAAAATTTCCAATTCCACTCGTAAAAAGTGCAATAGCGAAAAGGCATTATGATTACCAAGCGCCGCGCCTATAACGCAATTAATAAAAAAAAAAAACTATATAATTTAAAAAGTCACCAAATTAAAAATACTATTCTAAATTGGTTAAGGGAATACGATTATGAGAACTGTGAATGCCGAATTTAAGTCATGTGTAAGCAACTAAAATAAATACAACTTAACAGACAACCATTCGCACAATAACTAACAATCACACACACGAACATATACACGCGTGCAAGTCACAAACACAAACAGTTACACACTCACGCATTCACATTCACACAAACGCGTGTACAACAACATACACTCATAAACACATGCATATATAAATTCTGTATACCATATTATTATTTTTTTCTTCCTTTATGTGGTCTGTATTGTGCACAGCAAGTAAGCCATTTAAAGTGGGAGGGAACTGTCTTCTGACATACAGGGTTTCCTAGTTCAGAAGCCAGGACTTCAACAAAATGCTAAAAATGTTTCTGTGTTCAATAAAGATTTATTATTATTTTAATTATCTACGTACATGTAGCGACATTCACTCAAAACGTTCCTGTGCAATTACAAATGTAATCAAGTAATGGCATTTTCATTAAATCCTGAAGTAAAGAATTAGGCTTCCACGGTACTTGAAAGCTTTTAATTTCAACGAGTATGTCCATAATCTCGTACGGAATGGTGTTCGCAATGCTATGTCAACGTTCTTAATTAAATTGTTTGTTTTCAGGTGTTATTTCCGGCAGATTTCATTATTTGTCATATAATTAATGGTCAAATTCGGAATAATTTAAATGGATTTTCTCCCAAATGTGTTTTGTTACAAACATCATACAGAAGTCGTTCGTAGGTACAGACAGCACCGAGAAGTGGTTAAAGGTGAGCTAACATAACAACAATTCTTAAGTCTCATATGCCTAATGTGACCATTGGTTTTATCGCGGGACGTATTATATTATAGGATAGTATATTAAGGGACGTCTAGTCATGTTGCATATGATTACTCTACGTCTCAGTTCCCTTCAGACTTAAAACACACTGATGTTTGGACATTGCTGCTTCAGTGCAGAATAACTGGCACTTCGGATGGTACGTTTCTGCATAGGAATCTTACCATTAGTGAATGTTTTAACGATATTTTCAATTAAAAATCGATTCCAATAATTTTGTAGACTTTCGGTCGACTCCTTATTGATACTCTGAGAACGCCTTAACTCAATTTTTAGGGTCCTACTAGATATTTTGAATATATTTGTGAATCAGGCCTTTTTAGGAATATAATATTTTTTTTTTTTATATAGAACAGGGGGCAAACGAGCAGGTGGCTCACGTGATGGTAAGTGATCACCGCCGCCCTAGAAAACCTACAATACCAGAGGAATAGCAGATGCGTTGCCGGATAATATAATATTTAATACTTCGAAATGTTTAAAATTATTCTGTTCCACATAAATGCTGTGATTGATTAAGTTTTTATTATTTGCTGTATTCAAAAGTTTTCTTTGTACCACTCCGACCAAACCTTTTATTATATTAAGCGCCAATAGCCTAATGGTTTAGAGATTGATATTGGATGAGAATTTTGAACCCGCCATTTTTCTAGAAAAGAATTGAATCATAAATTTTATTTGAATTTTGTTTGAAGTTTCATAAGGATTTATTTTCAATTTTATTAAAACATTGATAATATGTATTGATTGATATATTGATAACCGTGTGGTGGCGGCTTAAGAGAATCTACCACCCCATCGCATCCCACGGGTGTCGTAAAAGTCGATGAAGGGAAAATTGAGACCAGAACATGGGCTGCAGCATCTTCTTAAGACATTTGAATAAACAAAAAGCGGTTGCCAACCCGCCAGCCAACCGTGGCAACTATGGCAAAATTTTCCAAAATGAGATCTACAAACTTTTGTGGCCACTTATGGAGGAGGCCTATGTTCAGCACGCTCTCACGGTTCTCTACGCTCATGTTAGGCACGGAGTAATTTTCCAATCAATATTAAACGTTGCAACTGCGCAGCATACATTGTAATATCAAATTTAATGACTGCGTGGCCCTGTAGTCAGAGTACCTGACTTCTGCGCTGTGGGGCCTGGGTTGGAATCCCAGCCAGAGCCAACATTTGTGCAATAACACAAATTGTTTCAACGCAACAAAACTCCTAATATGCGACAGAAACAGAATTACTTGCCTCTGTAGCAAAAACACTGCAGACATTTTTTTTTTAAATTATTATGTAAATATTAAGGACGGATTTTTTTATATTCTACTGCTAGGGTACTAGGGTTTAAAGCCGATTTTATACCCAGTTCTAATTAATATCTGCAATACTTAATATTATAGTACGTTCCATTATTGTTCACGGCTGATATGCACATTGGTAATTCATGATGCAAATCCTGACACAAAAACACGCTAGTACAGTCTGTGCATCACCCACCTAACGGTCCGCTGGATCGTAAAACCAAAGCAGTTGTCAGCCACAACGTTTTGCCTTTGATACGATGGTATACGGACGGGACACGTATCGGATAACTCATATTAGTTTTCCTGTTTAAAATATATAGTTTAATATACTTAGTTACTGCATACATGGCAACTATTCAACTTTCACGTTGATAAAATAAATTTCGTGACCAGAAACTTAATCAACTTACTCTTTTCCAAGATACTTTCTGAGGTTATATCATTCTAGGCCGTTTGAATGATATATTTTTTATAAATTGTGATCGTCATAGGAAGGACCCTTTTATCTACGAGCCTTGAATAATATTTAGTATTCCTTGTGTGATAGTATCCTGACCAACTGTACTTTACTCATATCATATCGTTTCAACATTCCGTTGCATACATGTTTAGATTACTTTCATTTATTTTTTAGAATACTATTTTTTCCGCGTGTTTTTTATCAATAACAAAGCTACAACACGACAACATATTATTCACATAACTACAAAAGTATGTATATGTAAAGAAAGAATCTATAATGTTCCCTCTGCTATTATCCCAGCCTTAGAAAATCTAAGATGTTTCTCAAGTATGGGTTTAGCGGGCTCCGTATACCCTAGAACTATAACTAAGAAAATCAGGTTTACTGATGGTATAAACATAGTAAATCTACCTTTTCTAAGTTCTTCCCAGTCGTACCTAGCACATAGTATCAGGCGAGCCGAACAATATAAATAATTTAATTATTTTTTTATAGATATTAATTATTTATTAATAGATATTAATCTTTATCATAACACTTTAATCTAAGGAATTCAATGGGCGGACTTAATGCCAACGAATAGCCAGGGAAAACGTTGTCCACTCAAACAGCACTCCACATGCTTGGGTAAGGCTAGTCCCGGGGCATAATGTGAGTCCCGGGGCAGACCGGCACGCTAACGACTAGGCTCGCTTCTAGCCACGCAGCTATCGTAGCGGCTACCACTGGCTGCAGTTAGGAAATGCACTTGGGGTAGGGAGTGCGAAAGGAACTGTAAGGTGTAGGATGCTGCTATTTTGAAAGGAGCAAGAGGAAACAGCAGTGGTTTGGGAAGTCGTGGTCGCTGACCGCGAATCGCAAATACGATGAAGTACCACTCCATCGTATTTGCTGGGTAGGTTCCCTGGCCGACTTACGAGTAGTTACTTGAAGCCTGGATATTTAGTGTAAACTTTATTGTATAGCTTTATTTATTTGTTAGTGTTTAAGAAAGGATTTTTGAATATTGACATATACACACATCAAATTAGTGCCGCCTTTTGATTTTTTCAGTAACGACTGCACGATTGTAGAACCTTACTCAAATAAATTATGAATCACTCCTACACCAACCAAGGCATCAATCATTTGTAAAAGTGTCGTGTTCATTAAATATACGAGTACATACGCTGGCCTTGTGTAAATACAGACGGGAATGATTCCTTTATATACAGACGTTTAGAGTTGCAGGAACCCGTTTAGGTAGGTACCACCCCAGGCCAGTTAAGCAGTAGTGTGATGGGTTTAGATACGAGTAACATCTTTCTGTCTCTGTGTGTGCACCACACATCAGTTCTTAAGTCCCATATGTCCAGTGATTACACTAGCTCTCAGTGCCCTTCAGACCGAAACAGCAATGTTTACACACTACTGTTTTACGACAGAATAAGTGATCTGGGGTAGCACCACATTTATTATCACATTTCATTTCATTAGATCCATTTGTAAAATAATTTTGTTTCTTTGCTAAAAACTCGCAAAGCATTTCGGCAAATCATTGTCTAATTCTGTTAAAAACTCTGTATGGAATTATTGAGTTACTAACGTACTTGTATTTAGAGTTAAAACTTGAGTTAGTCTTGCAAACATTGAAATCATGTAATAATTGTATTCAGACCCGAAAAACAAAAAGAAAACGTAATATCATAATACTTTATTAACTAAATCGTTTTTGTCTTAGGATGAAGGACTTTCCAGCATGAGCCACAGATTTAGATTGTCACGTTAACTTTATGACCTAAATCTTAATCCTAATTTTTTTTTAATCAATACAAAGACAAAAGCCCTTCAAAAAAGTAATATTTTCAATAACTGACGAAACTACACGGCAAGTAAACTTTTCACGCAACAAGGTGATCAGGCGATAAGGCGATCGGTTTCAATAATTTATGGTAGGTTCAGACACATCTAAATATTTTACATATTTATTTCTAACACTAAACTCATGAACACAAAACGTATTATTGAAATTGAAAAATTCGTTTCGGACAAAGACTATATAATGTTATTGTAGTTACAATATCTTATTAACTACGTTATTACACTACGACAAGCCAAAGAAAAATAACAATTTTTATTACACAAAAACACGAGTACAAATAACATGTAATAATGCATGTATGTATTACTAAAAAAAACCCGAAGCATAATAGTAATACATACATGCATGCATGTATTACTATTATGCTTTGGGTTTTTTTAATGATTGTGACGGTCGCAGTGGTCAGTATATCCTTCTATGCCCTGGGTCGTGGGATCAAGGCTTATTAACTATGATTTTAAGATATTAAATAATATGACATGAATCTAAAAAATTTAATTTAAATTAATTTATAGCTTTTCATTTGAGCAATTTATAACCTGAGGTTCTAGCGCTTTATGGCAATCATCCGTGAATTTAGTTTTATTAAATGAACGAAGTTGTATAAAGCTCCAATAAAATTTGCTACGTTAGATATGACTGAGACCGTTCAGTATGGATGATAACTTTAAAATGACCGAAATAAAACTTTGCGCTTGTGAATATAGGTGACGTCTGTCACGGCTCTGCGTATCTCAGAGTACCGCGGCGCAGTTAAGGTTGAATGTGGATAAATGAAATATATCAGTGCAGTTGTACTACCGCAGATCTCTGATAATATTTTTGGTTTATACCACCGCGTCTCGTCCCATGAATGTCACGAGAGACGACTAAGAAAAAAAATACTTAGTAAATTTAAATAGACTGGTGATCTGATTGATCTGGAATGAATTTGTTTGAGAATGAGAAATGAGTGTTACGAGTATGTTACTGAAAACCATCTCCACACACCACTTAACATGGGAGCAAAACATGTTCAATCATGGAATTCAGACATGGATGCGTCCACACGGGGCACCCCAGTGCAAGCTCCTTTCATTTGGTCGTAGATAGGGCTTGAATAGTCGCAGACTAAGATCTTCGTCTTGATGCACTGACCTTGTGTAGAGACGTTGTATAACTTTGCATTTTTATCGCATTAACTAAGGCGCGTGTTCCTAAAATTGTTCAAATTAAAGGCCTCGCCTTAAATTTAAAAGAACGCAAGAACCTGAGTTCGAGCACCTTCGAGAAAATTTTAATTTTAAACTGATTTTACGAGATGCTCAGCGGCAGGCGAAACACATTGTGAGAAAACCGGCATCTCTGAAGAATAAAAATATTTCGACGGACTCTTCTCGTTTCCAAAACCCTCGTAGAAATGAGAGGAGGCCTGTGGCCATCGGCGCGCGTTATAAAGACTTTATTCTCAAGAAAATATAAATAACTCATTTTGTGATCTTCTAAAAGTGCACTGTAAAATATAAAGTAACAGTGACATAAATTCAACTACAAATAGTAAAGTGTAAAGTTAATAGTAACAGTTTATTCCCACAGTTAATTCACTATACCTACTTAAGCCTATTTAAATATTGTGAAGTTATGATAAACGCTGTGTTGCTAATTGTGCAATGCATTTATTTTAACGAACCGAAACGAAATTATACAAATTAGACTGAACAAGAATCCTTCAGAAACATTTGGCTCATTCCCCGTAGTATGTATCACCGAACCAGCCCTGACCATTTTGTTCAATTATAATACCCGTCCATCAAAAAGTTGTCTGGAAAAAGAAAACGCTTTCAGCGATAAGACAGCCAGGACTTCGTACAATTTAGAGCTTTGTGTTTATTTAGAATAGAATGGACAAGTCTTTATTGGAGACCCATATAGATTATAGATAGTTATAGATTATAACAGAGGCGGCGTATGCGATCACCAATATGTAGAATTTTTTGCCTTTGAGTGTACAATAAAGACTTCTATCTCTTTGTTTATAGACTACATTAGATAAGCGGAACGTGACTACAAATTAATGATCACGTCATTCTGACGTTGCACTGACTGAGCATAGTGACAGAGCAGTGGTGGGCAGCAGCGTCTGTGTATCGCGTCTGGTTCTGCTTTCGCCGGCTAAGTGCGATGATAATGGCAAATTCTATGGAAACTTTGGGCAAATATGTTTTGCGATGAAATGCTTGGAAATTAACGACGATTATGAATTGTGCATCTATAAAATTGCCGCCCGCGTAAACCTTTACAATATTTATTTATTTATTTCAGTGGACGTTGAAATTTGCTTATTCACATTTCATGTTCATTAATCCACGAAAAAGTGCGTTTTGGCTGAACAAAGAACCGAACAATCAGCAACGGAGCGGAAAATCGCACGAGCGAAATACTTTGTAGATTTGGATCAATCGGAGCGGTGACATTTGGAAAACCATCCAGTTTAAATCTGAAAATATGTACATGTCTGGTATAACCGAAAACACAGAACTGCTCTGAGATTAACCGTTTGTTTGGATGCCTCAATATATACTGAGAGGCTGATCTTGATCCATAGCAAATAGAAAGAAAATGTACATAACTCTGAATGAGACCATAGATAGCCATTGTTCACGGCAAGCTCTTACTTACATATGTTACCAATTTCTGAATTGCGTTGTAAATACTTACTTAGCATCTTAAATTAGCAAATACTGCAGCGTAGTACGAAGTCGGACCACCAATCTAAATCTATTAATGAAAATTTATCAACTGCGTGACCTAATTATCAGAGTATCTGATAATTGCGCTTCGGGTTTTGGGTTCGAATCCCAGTCAAATGAAATGAAATGAAAATTCTTTAGTTTTTGACGTAATAAATATAAATTTCGTTTGACTAACGTAATTTTTTACAAAAATCTTCGTTTCGTAATTAGGTTCCCCTGACGGAGAATAAACAGGCAAAAGAAACTTCATAGGTATCCTTTTTTTGTTCCCTTTTTTATCTTAGTCAAAAATACATTAAAAATGAATTTATAAAGAATAGTCTGCAAGAAAACCAAGGCACGCTCCATATGTAAATTTGAGACTAGATTCAATAATAAATTTATAAGTATATTGCAAACACCTGCAAAGCCAATATAAAGTACCCTGAAGCACATTGGAAACATTTGCAAAGGTTCACTATCATTGTACGATAACTCCACTTCAGTGATTAAAACGGCAGGTTGCTTTGTAGTGGAAATAAATAATACGACGGAGTAAAGTAAAAACTAAGCAAAGGATTGATACAACATCAGTAACAGCGTACGCAGTATGATGTGCTTCGTAGTTGGTACGGTTTCGTACTCGTACGTAATGATTACGTTTTATTTTTATTATTTGTTGATTAACTTAACGACATGGCACTTAATGACAACTTTTTTTTATTCTTTTACTATACTGTAAAAATGTAAATTGTACATTCTACTACACTGTATAAATAAAAAGCCTTGGTAATTCAGGAAACTGAGGTCAGCTCAGGGGCTAGGCGCTCTTTGTAAATTTCATCGTACGCGAGTGACTTGGGTTCTTACCGGTGCTGGTACCACCAAAATTGATAATCGCAATTCTAAGTGTTAATTTACCACTTGCTTAGCAGCGAAGAAGAACATCATGAGGAAAACTGCGTGTCTGATAAATAGTAAATGTTTCGTGGACATGTGTCCGCCAACCCGCACTGGAGCAGCGTGGCGGTCTCCCTTCTACTCCAGAACCATCTCAGAAATGAAAGGAAGCCTGTGCTCAGCAGTTTGATATTTATAGGCTGTTACTTTACTATACGAAAATTAAAATTTAAATCCAATTGTTTTATACTAATACTTTTTGTTTTTGAATAAAAGTGTGTTAAATTTGTTCAAAACTTTCAAAAGAAAAATTAAATGCTTTGTTAGGAATTAAATAAATCAACAAAAATTTTAAAATAATTTTTGTATGGCGTCCGAACTATCATACCATATGAATAAGCAACGAAATTGATTTCATGCGTCCCCGCGCGCCGTGCAATATGTGAAGCATATGCTATGTGCTTATATTTTCGCATATTTATATTATTTGTTGACGACCGCGGGGCCTAGTGGTTAGAGTACCTGACTTCTAAGCCGCGGGTCCTGGGTTCAAATCCAAGCCGGAGCCAACATTTGTGCTAAAACATAAATTGTTGGTTTTCGGGTCTGGTTCTGTTGTGATTGTCCCCGTGTTTCTGACACTGCATCCTAGCCTACCTCCGTTCTTATCGCATCAGCGTTATATCGGGCGCGGGTAGGTTGGGACGAGTGAGTGCCTCTGTGTTTGCGCGTACACTTGTGGCACTCTAATATCTCCTGCGCAGTTGATGGCTCTCGACAGTAGTCGGAAGTTGTCGCCGTGGTCGAAATCGGGTAAGAGAACATCATTATTTATACACACATATCTCCCCGCACAAGTTACTTCCTGTTATGTTAACATCATAAAATCACGACATAAGATCCGTTTAAATAGGAATAGGTGTCCGGCATAGTAAAATAGCCTCTTTCCTACCGAGGTGTCGACTAAGGTATCGTACGGATAGACTTTATTCGTGAAAAATAACACCATAATTTGCAATGCTGTCTATACTAGTCTATACTAGTCTATACTAGTCTATACTAGTCTATACTAGTCTATACTAGTCTATACTAGTCTATACTAGTCTATACTATACTGCTCGTGGTCACGCAACAGAGTCAGACTTTTTTTGACTCGTACGAAAATAAAGGCAACGCGGTTCGCCGCCCTTAGAGTCCCAATTTCTCGGGGGCTCAGAAACCGGTGGGATATTTTTAGGCTGTTGCTTTGTTCGTGGGAGCGGAATGAGGAGAAATAATTTTTTGACTCGTACCAAAGTGCAGCGAAGTGGTGGCAAGATGGTGGCCTTTTAACAAGATTTCTCTAGTTATTATAATTAGTTGCACAGCGTATACCTGTAAATAACCAAAAAGTAAACACTAATAAAGAAATCAGAAAGATTTACCTAGTAACTAAACAGACGACGACGAAGACGTACATATAATAGTTATGAATACAGATAAATCTTAAAATTTAAATCGCAAATCATTGTTCAACAAGTTACAATGTTTTCCTTATTTGCGGAATCGGTAGAAACGTTTGCCTAGCTTTTTAATTAACACTGAAAGCGCGAAAAACCATAACAGACATGAATTGTAACAGTTACTCAGCAAATCCTGAATAGGTCGCAATGAATAGGGCAGCGTTACATGAAGCAAACGTGCCGGCTTCTCACTGCTCACGTGAGTTCTGAATACAAATTGTGTAGAGACGGTTTCCTGGAATTTAAATGGAAATTAACAACAAACTCAATTTGTGTGCCCAACATACTTTGTCTTATAAACATAAAAGTAAAGTAAAGTAAAGTTTCAGCCTATAAATGTCCCACTACTGAGCACAGGCCTAAATTATTTGAAATTTTGCTTTCATAATAAAAATATTTGTTCTGGCAAACTACGACCCTGTTCGATATTTAGTTAGAAAATATAATGGAAAACTTCAATGTGCTTATTAAAACATAACCTCCTCCATTGTTGGGTACACTATATTTTCACAAAAGAGACAGGTGAGAAAAAAAATTCGTGCCGTTATTATCACATTCATCGCAGGCATTGCTGGATGTTTTTTTTTATAGTTATATTTACTACGCAGGTCAGGACTGCAACTAACAAATACAAAGAGCATTAGTATTTAATTCCTCAATTAACGAATACCACTGAGGAATAAAAAATATTTCGAGGATGTGTTGGTGGACAATCAGCATTAGTTAGGACTTTTCCCCGTTCCAAAACACTCTCAGTATGAGAAAAAGCTTATGATCGGCCGTGGGACATCTGTAAGCTGTAACTTAACATTTTACTCTTCAATTATTGGCACAACTTGGATGTAATATTTTTCAATATTTGTTAATTTAAACTGATAAATACAACATATTTATGTGAAAGTCAAAAACGCCACAAAATGAGCATGATTGGTGATTGAACGAAATCAAGTATATATAATAAGGTGTACAGGACCATACTTGTTATTGTTTAATTACTATCGCTGGGCTCAATATAAGTCACAAGAATCGCAATCAATATGTATATATAACAATATTATATTTATAATTTACTAATTAAAAACACCGCAAATATAAAAAAAACATATTAGATTCACAAGTCACACATTTAAAATAAAACATTTAGTCGAATTTCCAAGTGTAATATGAGTTCTTGTTAACAAGTCAAGTGCAAAGAAAAGGACAAGTGCAACGCCAAATTTTTTATTAAATTAACTGATATATTTTTAGTATGCTTTCCTTCAACTAAGAATATTTACAATACAGACTTCTTATTTACATTACAGAATTCTTACCTTGCCTTACAGAATTCTTAATGTATTCCCATAGCTATGAAAAAAAAATCAGCGCTTACATAACATCAATACAGTTTAAACCCATGGGATGAAAGCTAAGAGGTCATCTAATTAAGTTAATTTGAAGGGAAATTAATAAATTTTGTATTATGTGTACTTATTTATGATTTATTATCGACCGGCTTTATTTAAAAAAAAATGAGCAACATCTTCAATTATGAAGAATTTCGAATGAATGAATTTCGATAAAATAGTCAATAAAAGCGAAGTTATGTTACAGCAAAAAAAACGTAGTAGAGTAAATGTATGCACAGAGTTTATGAAGTTAAAGAAAAGCTTTCAAGGGAGCTTACAAACTTTATCAAAATCTAGTGCTTATCTAAAGTATGTCTCAATAGGAACAGAAGATCGGAAATTAATTCCTCCCTGTATGATTTACTACTACAATGTTACCTTAATACGGGCCATTAAGGTGTCATTGTAATTTATATTGTATATTGCATTGTAATAATATTATTTATCATTTTAGTATTTAGAAACGTAGCACAGATATTTTAGAAGTTTAGTAATCATTAGTCTTGGCCGTTTGCTAGACTTTTGTAATGGTATCAAACTACTGGGGGTGTTGGCATACTGTAGCTGAAATCTTCCCTACCAAAACAAAGATAAGTAAAGCTCACTAACTTGGTCGATGGCGTCTGTATGTCCTAGCAAAGGCAGGCAGAGCTGCCTGCCTTTGCTAGGAACTATCTAGAAACATTCACCAGAGTCCAAAACGTATCACCGTCCAAAAAGCCTCCGGTTAAATCAAAAAGCAGACCGTTTGAAATCTAAACAATTTTAACGGCAGAAGAATGCAGGAACTAACGGTATATGAAGCAAAATAATTAGTTATGTACTCGTATTTCTAATAACGCCTGCCGGCATTTTTTCCGTAAAGCGCGGGCACTGTTCGTTTTCCATTTCTTATTTTGATTCCCGCCGAATGCTATATTTTTTAATTTCATGTGTTTTTAATTTATTTCTTATTTATTTCGTTTTATAGCGGCCAGTCTCATGTCATATTACCAGCCTCGCTAATAACACGTGAGCTTAAGAGTACTCATGCTGGGAATTAGTATGGAATTCTCCAGCAACAGTTTTAACTGGCCTAGTCACATTTTCTTATTAATATTATAGAAAGACCGTAAAAAGTTATTACAGAATTCAATCGTGGTTAATTTAATGCCTCTTCAGAACTTAACCTCGCCTAATGCTGTGGGCATAAGAAAACCCATAATTTTATTTAATATGCGGAGTGTTACAAGCGTTGGCTAAATCTCATAGCTTCTAGTAGATGGTGAAATAACTATCTTATTCATCATGATTGTGATCAAACATACGCGAGCGGTGATAGGCAGCATAAAGTAGTGAGATATCCGGTACTGAAATCACAAATTCTTGTAAATGAGAAGTTCTTGTCTATTAGTGGATTGGTTAGCGTATGTTGATGAACCATTAAAATGGGTCAATATTACACTCTGCTCATGTAAGCTGTACTTAAATCCGTGAGCCGTGGTAGCCCCGGGGCCTGGTGCTCGCCTTTAATTTCATAGTACGCGGGTAACCTGGGTTCGATCCCCGGTGCCAGCACCTCTCTATTTGTTCTACAATTTTAAGTGCTGATTTACGGCGTGCTTAGCGGTGAAGGAAAACTTCGTGAGGAAACCTGCATGTCCGAAGAATAGTAATATTTGAAGGACAAAAATGCGTAGGTTTCCCAGTATTTTTTGTAAATGTAGATTGGTTACAGATGTGCCGTTTTCACGCATTTTAGTACTATGTGTTGCCTCCACCGTGGCGTACCTCTGTGGCGTACCTCCTGGCGATGGGCTCACCACCTATCACACTAAGTGCATTATATTGTTTTGGTGAAACGTGGATTGTGGCAGTCATCTGTTTTTGCAGTGAGTGCCCAGTCTCTGACTACCCCTTATGGGATACAGTCGTGATCTTATGTATGTATGTATGTATGTGTTGCCTCCGCGAGCTCGCAATACTGCTGTTATGCGATTTGGCATACTTTCTACTAGATTTTTGATGCTGCTGAATAATCTGCAATTTCTCTATTAGAGCTTCTTTCATTTCACGTAGCGTGATTGGCGGCGGATTCCGCTGACGTACACGTCGTTCCAGTTCGTCACATGTCCCACGTAAGTCGGGCAATTGAAAATAGGCAAACACTATCAAAGCAGTATGCGGGCTGGCATTGTCTTGCATAGAAACGGCATTGTCGCCCATTTTTTTCGCCCAAATTTCTCGTTGTGTGGTATTTAATTCCACAATTCCACCCATAGCTTGCAATGTGTACGATAAAGTATAAATAAATAAAAAAATGTACCTCTGACATATTCCCTAGTCACTATTTACATAAGATACAAAGTAAATACCGACCGGGGAACAACGTATAATGTAAGTTACAAAGTAGCAATATATTGCATAATTGGAAGTATTGTAGAAGTTTTTTCAGTAACTTATTACGACAAAAGATTATTATATTATACAATATAATATAAACAAAAACAATTATTTACATAAAACGATTTGCTAAATATTGACATAAAGTTAAACAAATGAAAAATAAAAAAAACAATCCCCGGACGGAAGAAAAAAATAAAGCTAACAATTTTGAGCATTACATTCACAAAGATCACAAACCCTTATAATGAAATATGAAGCCAAAAAACGTGTAACCACTCTACAAAGTTCAAAGGGTTCAAAGGTAAATGCCTACTTGAAGCAAGGATTTTACTTTCGGTCTTATGTTAGCTTGTGCTAAGGCACAATTTTCTTTTTTTATTTCACGGCAAAGACTACAAGCCTACCTGATAGAACATGAACATTTGTAATACAGAACATGTCGCAATTTTGTTACCAATAAATATTACACACTTTGATAAATGCTCCATTGATATATAAATATTTCCAACTTGTGTTGGAGAAATGCTTGTGATAGCAGAATTCGATTTAGACTCCGTTGGAAAACTAAATGGTGTATTGACAGTTATAACAATGAGTTAATTTAAAAAAAAACCTATATTTATCCAGGGCTAGGCGCTTGCTTTAAGTTTCATAGTACGCGAGTGACCTGGGTTCGATTCCCGATGCCGACACCACCGAAATTGTTAATTGCAATTTTAAGTGCTGATTTACCACGTGCTCGGCGGTGAAGGAAAACATCGAGAGGAAACCTGCATGTCTGAGAAATAAAACATATTTCGAAGACAGGTGAAGTCCGCCAACCCACATTGGAGCAGCGTGGCGGATTCTTCCTAGCTCCTAAACCCTCTCGGAATTGAGAGGCCTGTGCTCAGCAGTGACACATTTATAGGCTGTTACTTTACTTCTGTAAAGTAAAAATAAATCTGTATTAATATTTTTTAATGATGCCTTGATGCTTTACCTTGATGCTTTGCCTTGATGTTTTGTCGTTAATTAAAATAAAAATTAAATAATAAAAATAAATTCTTGTTGTCACAAACACCCGACACTTACCTATTAACTCCTTATTAGCTTAAATTCGATAATTATCATAACTATTTTTAAAGTATCCGTCACGTTGACCTAATAAGAGCTGGACTCCTAACGGCAAGACAGAATTAAATATTTTAATACTCTCATTCCACGTGCCGTTGCCCAGCTATTTACATCTTTTACTGTTAAAAGTATGACGAAGTTTATAAAAAGATAAAGGTTTTATATTTAATAAACAATCTTTAACAAAATGGTTATCGTTAGCGGTGTAATAAATTGTCGAGGAACATTACTGGAATCTGCAGTGGTAGTGTAATCAGGGGTAACACTTGCTGTTGTAGTGTTTGATCAGGAATTGATCGGGGAGGTGGCTCAACATTATACTGCGGCAGTGCCTGAGCGTAAGCGATGGCTGAAAAAAAGAAAAGTTTTCTGCTCTCTATTAATTGAATTAGAAGTATTTTAACGCTCCTGCATAGCAGACCATTTTGGATTTTTTTGTTTTCGATGACCTTTGCCTGACATTGAATTTTTTTAGATTTATTAAAGTCATCGTGAGGAGTTTTTCTCACTAAATAAAGCGTAGTCTATATGGGTATATATAGTCTGTATGGAATTCTAAGAGAATCCAGACAAATTCATTTTATTGATCAATTAAAAAATACATGTAAGATTTAGAATCCATCTAAACAGCATATTAATTTTCTGTATAATATGTTTAGAGTATAATACAAAATTAACGAGAAACTCACCTAACAGTATAACGAGAAAATACGTCTTCATGATAGTCATCTGTCTATAGTTTGACTAATTTTAATATAACTCGAGACTTTATTTATATATATGCTGAGAAATGTTTATATGGTCACAGTAGTAACAATGTCATGTTATATTTAAATAATAAAAGCGATTATAATTTGTTGTAGATAATTTTATAATAATATATGCGATATCTAGGTAGGTACTGACCCAGTAGGTGTATGTATATATCTCAATTTCACATCTATTATTGCCTAGGAGGTGCTTCTTGCCGTACAAGACCATAAATTATCATAATTTTTACATTTAAAAACATATGTGCAGCAAGCGTTTATAAAAAACTAGCTAATGCCCGCGACTTCGTCTTCGTGGATATAAGTATTTTAAATATCGCGAAGGAACTTCTTGATTTTCGGTGGAAAAAGTATGCAAGCAATCTCTGTGCCAAATTTCTTCAAGATCGATACAGCGGTTGAACATTAATTTATTAAATTAACAGCGGCAATTATCGCTCTCATCTGCGAGCTTTTAGCGCGCGTCTCTCGGGTTATCGCGTAATCGGAAACCCGACGATTTGTGTTTTTAAAAAACCACCCACCTACAAAAGCCAACAATCGTGACTCCGGTATGGATTCGAAACAAGAACTCGCAGCGTAGAAGTGCTAACTGTACTGTACTCTAACCACTGAGTGGTCAGTACAATATAATTAATACTTTTGAAGACATCCGAAATCCGTCAACCTGCACTAGAGCAGCCTGCTGGATCTAAAACCCCTCGGAAATTAGAAGAGGCTCGTTATATTTGACCAGTTTGCTATTTAAAGTAGAAGAGATATAAGTAAACTTGAAAATGATTTTTGATCAGCGGGCAATAATTTCACATTCTGTTATTTTGTCCATTTCTTCATAACTTTTATCTCAATTAATATCAGATTCCGAATTCCGATAAAAGTTTCATGACAGTCCTTTCGCAGAAAGTAATAAAAACTATGACAACTAGGATCGCTAGCGAAAAACATTTTATTAGCAACAGCAATTTATTTACTTCGGCAGTTTCTTTCGATCGAGTTCGTTTGACGAAGTTCATTCTTGTATTGCAGACAATGAAATGAGTTTATTAATTCTATCCAAGAATTATTGGTTATAAACTAAATCTTACAAGCTGCAGTTATGATTACAGTTGCTATTGATGAATATTTTTTTAGCATTTGAGATTGTAGTAGTTTTGAAATAAATGAGTAAAGGATTCATGTTTTGTAATATCAAGCCTAAGGTACCCCACCATAGGGTTTCTCCTGTATCGTGGATGCGTTCCACAGACATAAATTACACATTCACGACACAAACCAGCCGAAAAACAACAGTCAGTGTCTTTGCACAAATGGCCTCCGGTTGGGATTCGAACGCAGGACCTGCGGCAAAGAACCGGCATGGTATGGTATGTAACGCGGCAAGGTACTCTGACCACTACCAACGCGGTCGTCAATATTGTCAAATTTTAGTGAACAGATTACAAACATACTATATTTTAGAAACGAAAGAATATAAACAGAAGTGCTTTTAACAATATGCTGCGATCACCGAAGAAACAGTCCATCTCCAACCCTGATCTAAGCCAAACTGCTGAAGGTAATATTACTCACCGAAAACGGAAGCACGAGGACGATTTCTCTGAAACCCTTAAATCCTTCACAAAAGAAATTATGACTAAACTTAATGGCTGGAAATCTGACATGGAAAAAAATATCTCTCGAATGAATAATAACTTCACTGCGGATATTAAAGCTGATCTCAATAAACTAAACGAGACGTTCTTGGATATGAGATCAGAATTAACCAACATACGCCAGGAATATTTAGAAATCAAAACATCGGTCCAATCTTTGGCCACTAAACATGGTGAGACGGCGAAAGAGATCGAGACCTTGCAAACATCTTTACAATATCATAGTGACCAGTGCGAAGATCTCAGTAAAAAAGTTAAATCACTTGAACTAAAAAACAATGTTCTTGATGATCTCGAAAACAAGATTGATTCCTTAACGAAGAATAATAAATCACTACAGCTAGAAGTTAATGCAAATAATCAGAGGGACAGAATCTTAAACTTGGAAATAGTTGGTGTTACAGAGTGTAAAAATGAGAACCTAAGCAGTATAGTTATTAATATTGCCAAACACGCTGGCGTTGATATTACTCAGGAAGATATTTCTGAGGTAAATCGTGTCACTCCTCGAATTAAGCAGCAGGGACGCCCTAAGAATATAATTGCGAAATTGAAATCTCGACTATTGAAGGATAATATTATCTCCGGTGCTCGGAAGAATAGACTGTCGACGAAAGACTTAAACATATCCGGAAACTCTAGACCTATATACATTAACGAACACCTCTCACCTCTCAATAAGCACTTATTAAAAAAATCCAGAGAAATAGCAATTTCAATACGTATGGTCAAAAAACGGAACAATTTATGTCAGAAAAAACAACACTGCGCCTGCAATTCAAATAGCAGAAGAAAGCGATATCTCCAAAATTCACTAATTGTAAACACGGTAATATTCTATCTCATAGTGTATTTTTATCTTAATTTTCATAGGTCAGTTGCACTTATTATCACGTCTAATATAAAAATTATTCACGTATACAAATTTGTAAAATTCGTTTTGTTAAATGCCATATCTGATTTATTTTATACCGCTTACTCTATGACGGTTCTCGAGTGTCAATGCAAAAACTACAAAGCTAAATTAATGATTCGCTTAAATCAGGTGCATTCTATTTTAAATTTCAAATGCAATAATGAACACCTCCACCTAGTTTTACTATCACATAGTCCTATATTAATTATTATTACCCGAAACAAAATTAACGCGCACGTGATACTATATCTTATAGTATTATATCCTTCAATTTTATTATTATTAAATTTTTTTACAATTGTACTAAATTTGTATACGCATATTGACCAGCTATAATTTTGTTATACGAGTACACTTTCAGGTAAGACTATTTTTTGGTGCAGCTATCCTCTTTGAACATAAACTCTCACCTAAATTTAGCGAACATTCTTTATTACACGTATCGTTAAATATTATGTTGCATCGTCGAAAATTAAAACTATTTCTTATTACCCTCTTATTCAAATATTGTCACTTATTGGAATGCAAAGTCATTATATTATTTATATTATTATTACTAGTCACTCCTTACATTCATCCTTTCAAAGACACTGTCATAATCGTTAATTTGTTTACTGCTTTCAGATTCAAAGTCACACTCATATTAATTTTGTTTATTAAATATTTACATATCGATTTGTACTGCATGGAAATTAATTCACTTAACTTACTTTTAAATTTATATTTTTGGTATTTTATAAACAGCGATGGCTGCCTGTAACTTAAGAGTTTATTACCAGAATGTACGTGGGCTGAGAACAAAATGTCTAGAACTGCAACATAGCATTTTGTGTAACAACTATGATGTAATTATTATAACGGAGACGTGGCTCCACAGTGGTATTTTTGATGAAGAGCTTTGCGATGATAGGTATGATGTGTTCCGTGCCGATCGTAATTTGAACGCAAGTGGCAAAAGGAACCGGAGGTGGGGTTATGATAATAACTCGACGTAATCTGAGCGCTATACGCCGATACCTCGGTCCCTGTGCACCCACCGAGGTCTTATGGGTAACGGTGCCGGGGCGTGCGATTTCCTCTACAGTGGATTTGCACTTTTGCGTAACTTACCTACCTCCAGAGGCACGGAAAATACCGTGCGATGTTGATGTCATTATTCGTGTAGCTAAGAATGTTATGGATATGAATACCAATCACAATTACTTGTTAATCGGGGATTTTAATTTACCATGTATCTCATGGGATTCGAACGGGCCTACGTTTTTGAAACAAGGCTCAGTAGAAGTGCAGAATGCCGCAATTCGACTCATTGAAGAATTTTCATATACTGGCTTGACACAATATAACTGTTTAAAAAATTACGTGGGGAACACGTTAGACCTTGCATTCTCTAATCTCCCATTGTTGATTAATCGTTTTTGTAACCCGCTTCTTAAAGAGGACTGCGCACATCCGTCTTTTTGCTTAGATATAAGAGACATATCTGTGATGCCCTTGGAAGAAGCTGCGACTCCTAAACGTAATTTTAGGCGGGCTGATTACAGTAAGATAAATAAACATATCAACGAACAGGACTGGTATTCACTTTTGAGCATAGGTTCAATCGACGAGTTGATAGAAATATTTTATAATATCATGCACTCCTGTGTCAAAAAATTCGTTCCTTTAAGTAATAAACCTAAACACACTTCATATCCTAAATGGTATAGCCCAGAACTAATTAAAATTATTAAGGAGAAATCAAAAGCTCACTCACGGTGGAAAAAATACGGCAATCAACTAGACTATGATGAATTTTCACTGTTACGGGCTAGAGTACGCCGTGTGCAAAAGGCTTGTTTCTTAAATTATACAGTGTATTGCGAAAATACCATCAAGACCAACCCAAAAATGTTTTGGAATTATGTGAAAGCCATGCGAGGTAGCTCTAATTATCCACGATCGTTACGTCTTGCCGGAATTATGTACACGGGAGGGAAGGACGTTTGTGATGCATTTAACAAATTCTTTAAAAGCACTTTCGGCGTTCCTAATACTTGTAACACTATATCTGGAGATAGTGACATGGTTGGCAACAGCATAATATCAAATATACAAACTTCTTGCGAAGCTGTAAAGGATCTCTTGAAAAAACTAGACATTACAAAGGGCGCTGGTAGTGACGGAGTTCCTCCTCTTTTTTGGTCAGAATGTGCTGGTTCGTTAGCAATTCCTCTTACTATAATTTTTAATCGTTCTTTACGTGAAGGAGTTTTTCCTAGTAAGTGGAAGTCTGCGCACATTACTCCCATACATAAAAAAGGTTCCAAAGTTGAAATTGAAAATTATAGGGGTATTTCTGTACTAAACACAGCAGGTAAAATACTTGAATGTATTGTTTATAATGCAATGTATCCAACAATATCTCAATTACTACCCGAAACTCAACACGGTTTCACGAAGAACCGATCTACTGTTACCAACTTAGCATATTTTTCCAACTTTGTGTTAAAATCAATGGAGCGTGGTGGCCAGATTGATGTGATCTACACTGATTTTGAGAAGGCTTTTGATCGTGTAGATCACGATATCCTATTAAACAAGTTACAAAGGCTCGGTATTCATGGTGACTTATTCCGGTGGGTTCAGTCATACCTATCTAATCGCTCTCAAGCTGTGGTACTGGGTGGTTACTGTTCAGATTTTATTAATATACCTTCCGGGGTACCTCAGGGATCTCATCTAGGTCCTCTTTTCTATAACGCATACTTATACGACATTGGATCCTGTTTTGAACACTCTTATCACCTCATGTACGCAGACGATAAGAAAATTTTTCTTAAAATAAACAATGAGCTTGACTGCACTTTAATGCAAAAAGATCTTGACAATCTATTCGAATATTATTCGAAAAACAATATAACAATTAATTTAAATAAATGTGAATGCATTAGTTTCACGCGTAGAATAAAACCTATATTAAATAATTATAAAATTAGCAATACAGTGATTAAGCGAAGTAATACAGTGCGTGATTTAGGAGTGTATTTTGACCATAAAATGTTGCAGTCCGACCACATTGATTATGTTATGTTAACAAAGCTTTCCAAAACCTCGGTTTTGTTTTACGCGTTTGCAAGCCATTCACAAATTCGGCGGCTATTAAGACAGTTTATTTTGCATATGTTCGTAGCATTTTGGAATACGCTAGTCCAATATGGTCTCCACATTATTTTACATATATAAATCGTATAGAAAGTATTCAAAGAATTCTCGTTAATCACTTGAATTATCGTTACCGGAAAAATCCAAATACATACGAGGATGGTTGTACTGAATATGGTATGTTAACTCTACAACAGAGGCGAACAATCTTGGACATGTGCCTGCTTTATGACATTGTGCACAGCAATTTGGACTGCCCAGAGATAATCTCATCGATTGCTTACCGTGTCCCCTCGTATCGTACACGTCACACAGCTTTTTTGCACACACCACATCACTACACAAACTACGCACAAAATTCAGTTTTCTCTCGAATCGTTCGCACATATAATGCTACTTTTAAACAAATTGATTTCTTTGCGTGTACAAGATCAAAATTTAAAACAGAAGTTATTAATACAATAGTCCATAAAGATGGACTATTGCATTAATAACACATTTATGAACGTATATTTAATGTGTACGTATGTATATGTAGGGAATTTTCATGTGAAGTGGAAGGTTGACAATATCGCTCAATTTTTGTTTGTTTGTTTTTTGCATGGGTACAAACAGATTTGGCACGTTTACTTTCTTTTGTATTTTCATTACTAATGCTGTTAAATAAGGAAAACCTGTCATTAGCCTTACTTTTGTTATAACACTGTTACGAATATGTTTGTATTTTCGCTGTTGGTTTTCTTAATAAATAAATAAATAAAAAACATCAGAACAATATATTATATTTATCACGTTTAACGAGACGCGCCTTCTTTAAATACCGCAGCGTCGATAAAGTGCCTGAGTATGAAAGAGAGAGAGAGAGAATAGGCTTTATGCGTAGCCATAACACAATACCATACATAAAACATTAAAAAGAGACATAAGACATAGCAAACGAAAATTTTAATCCTTGGGTAGGTAAATATGTGTATTACTATAATGCTAACAAGAGTCGAGTTTAGCGTCGTCAGGTTTCCTGGCGTGTTCTACGTTCATTTATTTAGCATCGTGAATTCTTAGCTCGTTGATAGCGACAAAGCTCAACGCTTAAGTAATGAACGGTAGCTAATAGCGCATCCTATATCGGAAGAGCCAAGAAAAACTATATCATTATTAAAAAATATGTTACCCAGACGCTATGACAGCTCAGCCGGGCGATAGCTATACATTTCATAGTACGCTAGTGATGTGAGTTCAATCCCCTGTGCTGATTTACCAGGATTCAGCGGAGAAGTAAACTGCGCTCGTCACCCAGAGACATCAGTTCTTAAGTCTCACATGCCCAGTGATTACGCTAGCTCTCAGTGTCTCCTTCGAACCGAAACACTGTAATGTTTGCACACTACTACTTCACGGCAGAATAACTGGCACTGGGGTGGTACCTACCTAGATGGATTCCTGTATAGAAATCCTACCACTAGTAAAACAGTATGTTAAAAAACTAAATAGATATAAAATGCTGTTTTTTAATATATTGGTAGTACATACTGCAAATTCTCTGCACTATTACTGCGCATTATGTATTTTAAAGTATTTAACGGTATTGCTTGCTCATTACTGAAACTACAAATTTATATATAATATATATGCAATATACCTTAGCTTCGTTAAAGATTCACGCGGACGAAGCCGCGGGTATCAGCTAGTGTGTTATAAATGTGATTTGTAAACCTAATCAAAATACGAAACTGGCCTACTAATCAATGTTTCGAACAACTTTGTAAAGTAATTGTTGTTTGTTTTAGTGCCCGGTGCCGATTGGACAGAGTCGCCTTATTGTTGTTTTATAGAAGATCACCGACATGTATTGAAACACAGCCAATATTCAAAATATTATAATAATTTATAGTGCTGAGATAAAAAGACCATGAGTTCATTGCCGGTACTTTTCAGACTTTAGTTTGTTCTGTAATTTAAAGCAAGTCGGAATACAATCATAAACAATAGTTTTTGAATTGAGAAAAAATATCAGTCTATTATGCTTCGTCAGCACAAGAGCTCTCTTCGGTGGAGTGAGAGCTTAATTGAATTGGTTCGCTCTTTTTTTTACGCTTCACCTGAGAACTAAAAACCTGAATGCTCGACGCATTTAGGTTTTCTGACCGTGTTTTCGATTCTTTATAAATAATGCTTGGAAAACATTTATAAATGTTTACTGTACAATTTCTTAGCCGGGGTAGCCCAGGGGCCGGGCGCTTGTTTTAAATTTCATAATACGCGAGTGACCTGAGTTCGAAACTCGAGAACTTGAGCTCGAGTGAGAAACGTGCTTGTCTGAGGAATAAAAAATACTTCGAGGACAAGTGAAGTCCGCCTTTAGGCGATAGGTGCCTGGCAGAGTAGCAGTAGTAGTAGTAGTAGCAGCTACCTTGTTTTGCTACCCAGGTGTCGTAAGAGGCGACAAAGGTATTGTACGGACAGTCTTTATTCGTGCAGAATCCAACACCATAATATGCAATGCTGTCACTATACTGCTTGTGGGAACGCAATGGAGAGTAAGAAATTTTGACTCGTACCAAAATGGCGGCGACGTGGTTCGCCACCCGTCACGTCTCGTTTCCCGCGGGGGTGAAATGTGGGCTGCAGGTGTGGTCTGTGGCCTACCCGTATATGGAAAAAGGCGTGACTGTATGTATGTATGTGGAGTTCGCCAACCCACAATGGAGCACTGCGGCGGACTCTTCGTGACTCCGAACCCCTCTCATAAATAAGAGGAGGCCTGTTCTCAACAGGGTGATATTTAAAGGCTGGTACTTTTAGTATACAATTTGTGATCGCACTTAAGTAAAAAGAAGCATTATGATATAGCTTTCGTAATTGTTACAAATTCACTGCGGCTAATCTTGAAGTGTAGGTTTACGCTGCAGTATTTTGATTTACTAATGTAATAGTATCATAGCGAAGCTATTTAAAATAAATATTTATTTTTAAAATATTACTTTTATTAGTTACAACTAGATGACACACCGAAGGATGACGTATGTCCGCACAGACTCAACCGCGTCTCTCGGTTATCTCTTTGACAGCAGGAAGATGGATTGTATTACACGGTGTCAGTGACACAACGGCATGAGCATCACATCTAAGTCTCTATGTCTAATTATTTGTTACAAACAGACATAATGGATTAACATAGCTTAATAAGCTATGTTAATCCAATATGCTTGATTAGTAATTAAATAATGAAATGCAAAAACCTCTGCACAGCGCTGTTAACGCATATAAATTAAATAAACACACTTTGGATTGCGAACAGAGCAGACGTGTCAATTGTTGTCTTCAAAAATATTAATTTACGCTGTACCGTGTTTTCAAATTTGTGCAAACGATGTAAGATTCAAATTAAGTGACTATTACCGTGCTATTAAGACATTTTTAAACCGTACCTGTTAATACACGTAACACGAATCAAAATGAGTGTACAACGATCTCCGACTGGAAGTGGCAAGACTAAATATTGCAGGAGTGATTCTCAACCCAACCTAACGAGGGAAGACCAACCGTATGAAGGATGTTCTGAAGGCCCGAATGTCACTATTCGAAACAAGCGCAAGAAAATAGATGACATTGAACAAATTAAAAAAGATATGTCACAAGTAAACATACAAATAGCAAAAATCATGGCCATGTTAACTGCCATCAGTACTTCTCAAACAGAATTTATGAACAAAATGTCTGAAGATATTTCTACTATCAAGGAAGAAATGCGAGCCGTAAAATCTACTACTGAAAATCTTTGTACAGAGCATCGTGTTCTTAAACAGGACGTAATTAATCTGCAAAGTCAAAGTTCTTGTTTGGATAAAAAGGTAACTGCTATTGAAACAGATATAAATAATATAAAAGAAACGTTCCACTTAGAAATGCCTCTAAAACCTGACAATTTTATGCCACCTACATACGAAGATATCATTTTGGAAGTGTCAGAACGTAATAAAAGATGTAAGAATATCATACTAATGAAATTTCCTGAGCCAAAATCGGAAAACCAAGATGAAAGACAAAACACAGATAAATCCGAAGTTTTAAAAATAATAAAAACAATTACTTCAGAAGAAATTATACCATCAAAAATTATCCGACTTGGAAAATACTCACCTAATAAAACTCGGCCGATAAAAGTATGCTTTGAAACAGAATATATTGCTAAAAGAATACTGCGTAGTAAAAATAAAACTAAATGCGAGCCTATTAAGATATATTCAGATCAAACGCCACATCAGTTAAAATACTTTAAAAAAATAAAAGAAGAGCTCACACAACGTACAGAAAATGGTGAGAATGACTTAGTTATTAAATACGTAAAGGCTGTCCCCAAAAAACCAAAACTAGAAACAAAAAATTGCTTAACATTCAGGAGGGATAACAATGAGACATATCAATTAGTTAGTAATTACGAACACATTGAAACGAGTAAAAAATCTTTAAAATTTTTATATGCTAACACTCGCAGTATCGTAAAGCCAGGAAAATTTGATGAGTTAAAGTGTGTAGTGCAGTCTTTTAGATGTATTGTCCACGTTATAGTACTGACTGAGACTTGGCTCAAATCGGAAGATGAAGCTAAAAGATATCAACTACCAGGATATACACATTATTTTAACTATAGAACTGGTAAACGAGGAGGTGGAGTTTCAATATATGTCCATAAAAATCTGAACCACAGCTTGGTTGAAGAAAAATGCCTTAACGACAACCATTACCTTTGGGTATGTCTAGAAAAGTATTCATTAAACATTGGTGTCGTGTACAGAAAACCCGAGCGGTCAAATAATCAGGAATTTTTGGATATATTCGGTTACCAGCTTCAAAGGATGAAAAGAGCTATAGTCTTTGGAGACTTTAATTATGACCTTTTAAAAGAGGATCAAGCTACCACGCTTTACAAAGAAACTCTACAAGAAAGTGGCTACAATACGATCAATAATATAAGTGAAAAGTTCTGCACGCGAGAAAATTCTCTAACCAAGACAATACTAGACCACGTTAATACAAATTTGAAGGAAATTGATACTCATTTTGCTATCATCGAGTCTCCCATGTCCGACCACAAACAAATATATTTCGAACTTAAGAATTACAAAACTAAAACAAAAATAAAAACACATTATGATAAAATTGATTACGAAAAGTTATTTACAATAGTAGCTGATATTAAACAAAGAGACGACTCCTATGCGTCTCTCGAAGACAGATTATTAACCGGATTACAAAATAGTAAAATCAACAAAATCAAGGTTATGAATCCACCTAAACAAGATTGGATTAACAAAGAAATCATAAATAAAATAAATGAGAGAAACAAACTTTTTTATCATCATAAGAGAAACCGAATGAACAGAACTACAGAGCACGATTTTTTTAAAGAAAAGAAACGAAGTAACTCAAGCTATTCAAAATACTAAAAGCAAATACTACTTCAAACAATTTTCGAACTGCAAGGGAAAACCTGCCAAAATGTGGACTCTTATAAATAATCTTTCTAGTAATAAAGTTAAAGGACCTATAACTGTGACTAAACTGGAAACATCGGAAGGTACAATTTCAGACGAAACAGACATCTGTGAGAGTTTTAACGTATTTTTTTCTACTGTTGGTTCGATATTAGCAAGTCAAATACCTCAAAAATATCATACTACTAAAATATGTACAGTAAAACCAGACGTAGCAGGTTGTGAAAAAGCTAAACTATGTGAGCTTTCCTTTGCTACGAAAGACGAAATAGAAAAAATAATTACTAATTTAAACCCTAACACTAGTTCCGGGCTTGATGGCATAACTACCAAATCCATAAAATGCGTAAAAATTTTGATAATTGATGACCTAACTAGTTGCATAAATAACTCCTTAGAACTAGGTATGTTCCCAGACAGTCTTAAAATTGCAAAAGTCACCCCAATTTATAAAACCGGTTTAAAGTCTGATCCAGGAAACTACCGCCCAATATCAATTCTTCCAGTAATATCAAAAATTTACGAGAGAATTATCTTTAAACGCCTAGATGAGTACTTGTCATCACACAAAATTATTAATGAAAACCAATATGGATTTAGACCAAAAAGTAACACACTTTCAGCAACTGTCGACCTAGTCACTAAAATAAAAATAAGCATAGATCAAAAGCAAATTGCTCTAGGCGTATTTATAGACCTAAAAAAGGCTTTTGATACAGTTAGTCATGAACGGTTACTGAGTAAATTGAGTGATTTGGGCATTTCAGGATCTGCATACGACATATTTGCCTCATATCTATCAAATCGACGTCAGGTAGTAAAAATTGGTAAAAATCAAAGTAAGCCGCAACCTATAACCTGTGGTATTCCACAAGGATCGATCCTAGGTCCTCTCCTCTTTCTTATATATATCAACAACATACGGGATATAGGTTTGAAGGGAGATATTACTCTATATGCTGACGACACTAGCCTATTTTACTTTAGTCACTCAGTTCACACGGCTATGGCAGATGCACAAAATGACTTAAATATGTTAAATGTTTGGTTCAAGTGCAATTTACTTACAATTAATATTTCAAAAACGAATTATATAATTTTTTCAGCAAAAAACAAAAAAATTCCTAATAATTTAGCATTAGAAATAGATAATCAGTCAATTACAAAGGTACGACAAGAAAAATATCTCGGGTTAATTTTGGATGCATTTTTGACGTGGAAACCACACATTAATAAAGTAAAATCAAAACTATGTTCTCTCACCGGAGTATTACGTGGCATTGTGCGATGTCTCCCACACGAAATACGTTACACCATATACAACTCGCTTGTCAAACCACACATAGATTATCTCATAGAAATTTGGGGCACAGCAGCAAAATCAAATCTAGAAATAATACAAATTGCACAAAATAAACTACTTAAAGTATTGTTTAACTATGATTTTCATACTCCTACCAAAAAGTTATACGAAGAAACAAAAATAATGAATATTACGCAAACCTATATATATAACACATGTTTATTAATTCGTAGAATACTGAACAATGATATACACACACAGATGAGCTTCACGAAAAAGCACCAATCACAACGGATACGATTAAGAAATGCAAATGATTTAAATTTACACTTACCGCGAACAAATTACGGCAAAAAATGCCTTCTGTACGAGGGGGCTAAAATATATAATAAACTACCAAAAGACATTAAAGAATGTAAAACACATTATACTTTTAAAAAATCATTAAAGCATTATATCACAAAAATATAAAAATTACAAATATTGAATTTAGTTCATAATAGCTTCAAAATAATAAAGTTCATCATAATAAAGTTCATACAGCATCAAACATTATTTTTAATATCGCACTTAAGCCATTAAAGTAATTAATACGCTGTATAATCATTTTAATAAAAATACTACTTCTAATAACAAAAAAAAATACCTTTCAATAAAATACAAAAAAAAAAAAATAATAAGTTTATTACGTCCCTTCTAGTGAAGCTTATCTTTGTGTCTACGTAAGTGTTTTGCTTCGAATAGACCGCATATCTCTTTGTGATGCAAAATATTTTCTACGACTACCTTAATTATGTTTGTAATATTCTGTTTTTGTGTATTTTACGTTTCGTTATCCATGTATTAATGTAAAACACATTTGCATGTAATTTCTCATGTAAGTGAATTAATTTCTTATGGGAAATAAATAAATTCTTAACCTCAAATCTCTCTTTTGTCCAATAATTTTCTCTCACTTGTGTCCCACTGCTGAGCACAGGCCTCCTCTCATTTTTGAACAAGGGTTTAACATTTCACTTAATTTAGTGATCAGCAAAAATATTCACAGTATGAGCCCCCCGTGTTATGGCGGCTAAAGAGAATCTACTCGTACCATCCCATCTCATCCATGGGTGTCGTAAAAGTCGACAAAGTGAAAATGAAAATAAGCAGCATCTTCCTGGAACATCTGAATAAATAAACTGCGGTTGCCAACCCGCCTGCCAAGCAACCTCCATAAGGAGGAGGCCTATGTTCAGAAGTGGACTTGTGACAGGCTGAAACGACAACGATGAGACAGAATATGTATTCGAACTTATGTACTAATAGATTTAACCTGTGTTTTTGCGATACTGTTCTGAATACACACTCTCACACTCTATTTCGTTTGTGTTGTTACAGTCGACAGAAATGCCTTTTTTTATTGTATAAAGTGACGAAACGAGCAAAACGTTCACCTGATGGTAAGTGCAACGTCCGTCCACAACAAAAGCTGTGTCACCCAGAATATTTCTGTCTGACACCACACTGCGCCCGTCACCCTGAGGCATCAGTTCTTAAGTCTCAAATGCCCAGTGATTACGCTAGCTCACAGTGCCCTTCAAACCGAAACACAGTAATGCTTCACGGCAGAATAACTGGCCCTCTCTTGGCTGTTAACAGGTGGCTGAGTAACTTTAGAGATATTCATCTTATTATCCATAATACACAGACCAGTAATGGAACAAATGTACCTACCATCGAAGTGCCAGTCACTTTACCATCAAGCAATAGTGCTCAAACATTACTGTGTTTCAGTTGGAAGGGCACTGATAGCTAGCAAAATTACAGGGCTATGAGACTTAAGAACAGATGCCTCAGGGGGACGGACGCAGTGTGGTGGCACGGAGAAATGTTCTGGGTGACACAGTATTGGTTATGAGCAGACGATGCGCTTGCCATCAGGTGAACGTTTAACTCGTCCCGTTATTTTCTCCTATAAAAAAAAACAGTAGACTCTATAGACTGGTACTGCTATCACGTATGTTCAGCAGAGGGTTTTTAACAATCTGATAAAGAAGAAGAAACACTTTTAGAACAGCTCATACACAAACATGGCAGACTTATTCCTCAGTAAGCTAGACCTATAAAACAAAGTATTATACTATTGATTCGTAAACAGACGTTTTATTATAACAAATGAAGCAGGACGCGCTGAACATGAAAACGCTTTTACTGTTGTTTGGGCAATTCATTCAACCTTCAGTCTTTACGTTGTTTAATAAGGAAAAGGCCGGATATTTTAGTACATGCTCAGAAACATAATCGAAATGTTTAAGTTAAAACTTAGTCATAATTTAAACATCAGAAATTTGTGTGACAATAATTTTCAACTAATCTTTTCTTTCGAGCAAGATGGATAGAAATCTTATAGCATTGAAATATCTACATAACAATATAACAGCTGAAGCTTGTAGGTTAATATTGGATGAATTCTACAATTTCATTATACATATATTACAGTTTAGATGCCGTTGGTTTGATTAGAATTCAGCTGACTACAGATTAATTAGTTTAGTTTATTAATTAACTTAAAGCAGTTTGTGATTACGCATCGCATTCACGCAATGGTAAACATATTTCTAGAAACCTTTGTACATTTTTGTTTTACTTCTAATTTTAGTTATATTCAATAAAGGGACATTACTTTTATAGATGACACATAACAAAATTATAACGACATGCGTAGGACGCCAAACCGCACTGAATCTGCGTGTCTCACTTCTTTCGGCTCTAAACCCCTTCCAAAAGCATGAGAAAAAGCTATTTAAAATCATGTGTTGTATCAGTTGTATTTCATCCCGTGGCAACTATGGCAACACTGGCAAAATCCCCCAAAGCTACAAACTTTTGTTGCAACTTGTCTATGGGGAGGCATATGTGAGTAAGCAGTGGACTAGTGATAGGCTGAAATGATGATGACGATGAACCCTGAAATACAGTCCACTTAATTATAACCCGTGGTTGGGGTGAGACGCTTGAATAATCACCAGGTTCGCTCTACCACCAGCTTTGCAAATGTTCGTTTTGGGGTCTGCTTAAGTAGTGCATACGAATTGTATGTTTAGGAAATACACTTATGATACACAATTGGGGCATCGTTTTTTTTTAAACAAAACGATGAAACAAAGAAAAAAATGAGGAGTTATTTAAATATACTAAGCTAAGTATATCAGTACAACTTCCTTCCCTACACTATTAAGTTCGATTTACAAAACGTATCATTTCCGTACTTCCGTCAGTGACGTTGAGCGACAACGCTCCTTTAGCGGCTAGCTCATTTGTCACTACTGTGTCACTGGGTACTATGTGGACGTGTGTACCAATGAGACGTACGCTTTTTTCATCTATCTAAGCTTTTGTTTATTGTGTAATCATTATTACTCTTTCAATACTGAGTCATCAGACAGCTTATGTCATACAAGCCGAACAAGACCTAGCAGGCTCTATAGATGTTTTCTGTTTAGTTATATGCCAATGAATTTTGCAAGTGACGCAGATAATGCGGTTCTTTTCCACACGAGGCGGACTGCGACGTTTAGTAAAAACAAGATTAATTGGAGCTGTGTATGTAAGGAATAATTCGTAACATTATATTAATATCGCTCATGAAAAGAACTAATTCTTGTTTTTGTTGAATATAACGTGTAATATGTTATTGAAGTAAGATCTATTTCTTCATATGTTTTTACTTTACCATAATTTTTTTAATAAAAATTAGTAAAGTAAAATTAATTATCAACGCCTCTACTGATACTTAGATTTAGTATTAAAATAAAAATAAAGAAAAAATCTATATCAAACAATATTTAAAAAAAAAAGTTTCAGTTAATTTACAATACAAACATGCAAACTGACTGCATCAACATGAAATCAGTTCCACGCCGTTAACTGTACTGTTTATTGGATTTACAGGGTGTAACTATTCAACTTACACGTTGATAAATTAATTTCGTGACCAGAAAATCGACTTAATCTTTTTCAAGATCAATTTCTAAAGGTTATTTCATTCTAGGCCATTTGAATGATAAATGTTAATAAATTGTGATCGTCATAGGTAGGACCCTTTTATTTACGTTGTGTTTATTTTTAGTAACTTGTTCTTTTAGGTGTATCATGGAAAAATGTTTATTCACTAGAGAAGCTGCAAGTCCAAGACAGTGTACTAATACTAATTAATTACTATTCCCTATACTCTTGTAAAGGGTTCACAATGTTTAATTATCAAAATATCTATTGCAAAGAGATTTGTATTCCGCACCTGTATAAGATTAACTTTAAATTATTAATAACCCACTACAAGCTATCGCTCCCCCAACATTTTTATTTAAAAAAAATGTGGGGAAGGCACACGGCTCCAACTCCCGCCGTGTGCGGTGAGCGCCTTCCAATCCATGCGCTCCCCCCGACAGAGGACAAGAAGTCGGGAACAAGGACCGTAGTCCACAGCAACACTGGCGAACCAGCAAAAAGAGGGCTTGGCCTCTTGCTAGTGCGTAAGCACAAACTTAGACCGAAGTCTCGCATGTCAATGCGTGTTTACATCATACAAGTATACAGCTAAGTCCAGTCTTCGTGGATGTACGTCGCATGGATTTGGCACACGTCGAGCAGTTATGAGCACTCGGCCCAATAAACTAGTAAAGCCTTCCGTACGCGCCATCACTTCGCCAGACCGCTGCAACTGCAGATGAATGTCGAGTGTGCGGCATCAACATCTAATACAAGGTCAGCACGGCAATTTGCCGCAGAGCACGTCGTGAGTCCACTGCTCACTTCAAGGGTATGGGGTCCCACGTTGTGCAGCTTTCGGCTGCAGCCTTGAGAGTCTCCTCCCGCCAGCTACCATCCGCATGAAGTAGACGCATTAGCTCCACCAACCATTGTAATGATGTATTTTGCCATTATTTATCATTTATAATTATCATTCAGCCATCAGGCAATCAGCATTCTATTATATTCGTCAAATGGGTTTGTGTAATTGACGTTGAGTATTATGTATTTCGATCAAGTTTGTCTCACCCACTACCAAGTTTCCAGTTATCATTCATTTGTGGGAATTTACTGAGAGGTTTATTTAATATTGTTATTATTCAACACAAGGAGGGCAGACAGTCTACAGTCTCCTTATAGAGAGACCCGACTTGGACAAAGCTAAAGAAAATGTGAGTCAAACCAAGTGCAAGACGCAACCATTATACTAACGACATCTAAGCAACTGTCACTAGGACGCATTGTCACAGGTGCAATAAGCATCAATACGACCATCGCTCAGACATACGCCAACACAAGGGCCTCTATGTGGTCTTAGCAAACATCTACACTTCTGCAAAAAACCTCCGTCAACCCGAATCATAAGTCGTATTGAATCAGATGCGACTCATTCATATAACCGTCACTAAAAACACAATACCACAATAGCAGTAAGTATTATTGTGACTATCACATAGATGATGCCTCCTCACAACATACCTATATGATAATTATCGACTTTGGCAAAAGTTGTTTAACTAAAAAATTTACCAACGTGTCATAGTAGCAAGCCACTAAGACGCCGGTGTATGAACCATGTATCATAGAACTAATGCTCTAAGACATGGGGCGAAAGAGTAAGCTCCAGCACCGAAATGCTAAGAGCCACACCCTCTCTTATGTGATTGTATGAAAGTCTAATGAATTCTCTATCTTAATAATTTTAAGTTCCAACTCATTTTTATAATATCATATCTTACAAGAGACCTTCAATGATAGACCATTTTATCATATACTTTACTTACATAGGATCTTTGTATGGAACATTAGCACTATGCAACTTGATACTATAGAGAGTCATGCTCGACCTCACACACCCCTATGTTGAGCTGTTGGTATGCCCCTCCGCACGGTACTCGCGTCTCGGACTTAATAGTATGGTATTAGCAATACGCGAACACCTTCTAATTTTAAGATTGTTTTCTTTTTTCTGGTTTTATAATTGGCATTACATGAACACTTCCTTATTATGAATAACTATATAGAGTATTTTCCATACAAATGAAGTTAATTTTATATTGTAATATTTTTAATTAACTTCTATAGTACTTCGAGAGATAAGGTCTCTTGGATATATTTTATATGTTTTAAAGTAATTTTTAGGCACTGATCTATGTAATATTTTGCCAAGAAAAATTAAATTGAAAATAATGACATTTCACTATTGGGATTGGTCCTCATATATATTTTCCCAACTTTTTTGGACCACCATTATTTTTTTTTTTTTTAATTTTTTTTTATAATTTTTAATATTTTCTTAATGTTTCTTAATATTTTCTTAAATCTTTCTAAAACGTAAAAATACGTAATTAGAGATAGTATATCGTTTCAATCCACCCCCAAATTTTACATTGATGACTCACACAGTAAAGTCATTAGTGTGAAATTTTCACTGATTCATAGTTTATAATTCCAACGACTTTATATATATAAATATATATTAATATTTTCCCACTACCCTGGGAATAGCCGCCTCCAGCACCCCTCCAACCACATTTATCACTAACGTGATTCAATGCGAGAGTTAGGTGAGAGTATTTATGTTATTTTAATAACTCTATTTTTGTAGAGTCAAATAATTGTACTCTATTTACTTTCTTAACTGATAATTAATGAAATTCTTTGTCATATAACATTATGAAATGCACTTATTTTTCATGTACTGAGTACAATATATATATATTTCTTTCTGTTGAATGTTGTTCGGTAATAAATGTGATTGAGCCATTCCGCCCTATCCCGAACCCCATTTATTTATTTCAAAATAATAAAACAATAACAAACAATAATATGTACAAAATTAACATTTATATTATGTTAAAATAATATTTCTCCTTTACATTCTTATGTTAATGCACTGCAATTTACATTATTTTATAACAATAACCATTAAGTCTCACATTTTAAAGGCGTACACAAGATGTAATCGTAACATATTGTTATTTAAATTATCTCAATAAATGTACAGCATTAAAAATTCCTCTTATTTTATTTGTTTGAGGATCTGCCAAGGTATATACATTGTCAAATGGTACAGCCGCTATTATAGAAGGGCCTTTATAAACCAAGTCAAACTTGCTCATAACTTTGTTTCCCGCATCAGATCTTGTTGATCTACGAATCTTTACTAAATCACCAATATGATATTTTATTAATCTGTTCCGTTTGTCAAATTTCATGTTTCGAACACGACTCGACTCTATCAAATTTTCCTTAACTTGTTGTCGAATCTGCTCTATGTTATATTTACTTTTAGATGTTGAAATGACTCTATCAAAAGACATCTCATTTGGTTCGCCATAAAGAATTTCACAGGGCGTGAAGCCTGTGCTATCGTGATGTGAATTGTTATATAACTCTTCTATTTTTGGCAAAATAATTGCCCAATCTTTATGTTGAGCATGACAGAGAGTTCTAAATAACCTTCCAAGCTCTTTATTGACTCGCTCAGTGGTGTTTGGCCTAGGATTCCGAACTGTGGTATAAATGGGCTTTATATTTAATTCTCTTATCGATTCTTTCCAATGATTGCTTATAAACTGTTTCCCATTATCGGTTAATATTGCTTTAGGTTTGATTATTTCAGCATAACGTTTTACTTTTGTAACTACTGATTTAGCTGTTGACTGCTTTAAAGGATATAATCTCACGAACTTACTAAATGCATCCTGAATAACAAAAATAAATGTATATCCAAAGGTTCCGGATGCCAATGGTCCGTATAAATCAGCCATAACTATATCTCCAATACTATCTGTAATGATGGACTTGCATGGTCCGACATAAGTTATATTGCTTTTCTTTGATAACTGGCATAAATGGCATACTCTTATTTG
Source organism: Luehdorfia chinensis (assembly GCA_019845155.1). Lineage (NCBI taxonomy): Eukaryota > Metazoa > Arthropoda > Insecta > Lepidoptera > Papilionidae > Luehdorfia > Luehdorfia chinensis. The sequence continues at coordinate 145,997 of JAHVAK010000202.1, forward strand.
CTTTTTAATATCTCTAGTTAAACCTTTCCAAAAGAATCGATCTCTCACATATTTAATTACTTTGTATGCTCCTTGATGACCCATTTCGATGTGGACTTGATTAATTATGTCCTGTCTTAGAACTGTAGGTAAAAAGATCACCTCTCTCAAATCAGTTTTATAATATAAAATATCGTCTCTTAAAATGAACCGTTTTAATGTTTCATTTTTATCGATTTCTGTACTATGTAATGTTTTTAATTTTTGTATTATTGCCAATGACTCTACATCTTGATTCTGATAATTACATAATGATCTTAATTTTTCCAGTAACTGAGTATTTGGCTCACTTTCTGTATATGCTATTTCTAAACTATTATTTTTATTTTCCTGTATCAAATCACTATCAGGAGGGTATCGTGAAAGAACATCTGCAACTATATTATCCTTTCCCGAGATATGTCGTACCTCGTAATCGAACTGTTCAATATACAAGATCCATCGAGTGACTCTACCATTATAGAGTTTCATATTATTTATAAATGAAAGTGCCTTATGATCAGTCAATATTATTACCTTATTGCCTCTTAAGTATGTTTCAAATTTCTTTAATGAACTTATAACAGCATAAAATTCTTGCTCAGTAACAGTCCAATTTAACTCAGAGCCTTTTAATGCTCTACTGTGATAACCCAATATTTTCATTTCACTGTTGTTATCGATTTGATATAACACTCCGGCCATACCCACACCTGAACAATCGGTTTGTAAATAATATGGCTTGTTAAATTGTGGATGATGCAATTGTATTGTATTAATAAATTGCTGTTTTACATTATTAAATGACTTTTGCTCATTTTCACTCCAATGGAACTTGTGTCCTTTTTTGAGTAATTCACATAATGGCATTATAATTGTACTATAGTTTGGTATGAATCGTCTATAAAAATTACAAAGACCCAAAAAGGCCCTCAACTGTTTAATCTTTCTTGGTATAGGAAATTCTTGTATCGCTCGAATCTTATCGGGATCTGTTGAAATTCCTTTTGTTGAAATAATGAAACCCAACATTCTAATTTGTTTACAAATGAACTCACATTTCTGTAAGTTACATGTTAGTCCCGCTTTATTTAACTTATTCAAAACAATATCAATGTGCTCCAAATGCTTATCTAATGAGTCTGTTGTTATTATTGCCAAATCATGTAGGTAATTTACACAAAAGTCTTGAACTTCGGGACCCAATATATAATTCATTGCTCTACTAAAACTTCCCACTGAAGTTTTTAATCCTTGTGGCAAAACATTATAAACATATGACTCCCCGTTGAATGTAAACCCTGTATACTTTCTACCATCTTTGTTAATTGGAATTTGAAAATATGCGTTATTTAAATCAATGGTAGTTATGTAATTAGCCCCGTGAAATGAATTTAAAACGTCTAATTGTATAGGAGGCTTCTCTGTTTCTGCGACCATTTTCTTATTTATATTTCTCGCATCTAACAAAACTCTGATAGAGCCGTCTTTCTTTAAGGTGAATGTTAATGGGCTGCTGTATGGTGTCGAACACCTACTAATGATTCCAGCGGCTTCCATCTCGTTGAGTTTGTCTTCCATTTTCGATCTATATGCATAAGGTATTGGATATGATCGAGTAACTATAGGTTCGTCATCAATCATCTCTATTTTGTGTTCATAACAGTTTGCTCTGCCAAGTCTATTAGAAAACACATTTTTATGCTTAATTAAAACATTTTCAAGCTTTAGTCTTTCGGACTCCACCAATGCGGTTCCTAAATTTATATTTTGAAGAAAGTCAGAGTTATTCTGTTGTATACAATTATTATACAGAATGCAATTATTATCCCCTTTGAATGGTATGAAACAGCATCTATCCTTTACTTTAAATTCAATACCAATGTTATGGTTTCGCAAATCAATTAAAATTTTGTTTTTCTTTAGCCAATCAAACCCTAATATTAATGGCCTTATTAAATTGGTAATAATCAAAGTTTGTGTTTCAAAAACTGCTTCACCAATTTTTATAGGCAAAATGATCATTTGTTGTATTTTTGTACTGCGTTGCCCTACAGCACCTTTAATTTGCATTGCCTTCACTGGCATTATTGATAACTTGTTAGTTTTATTTTTAATTTGTAAGTATAAATACTCAGAGATACATGTAATATCACTTCCAGTATCGAGGAGCGCATCTATTTCCTTATCAAAAATCGATACTTTAATTTCGGATCTCATATTCCCCATAAAGTCCCTATTAAAACTGTCTTCGCCTTCCTCAAAGACAGTTTGCAAGAATAACTCAGTCATAGGCAAGTTTGACTTGGCTTTTATTAATTTTATTAAATTATTTATACTGTCACTATACCCTAATCCTCTTTTATCAAACTGATACTTTAAAGAAATAGGCTTTCTCAAGCCTCTATCATTTTTACCAATTGTTTGTCCAGGACGCCACCCTGACTTTAATAAAATGTTTAAAGCTTTGTTCCCTTTTACACAGTCATAAGCCGAACCGAGAACTAATTCGACCTTTGCTGCACTAAATTTGAACTAGGTTCCGAGCCACTAGGTCCTTCATTAATTTGTTGAATCTCATTTAATTCAGTGCCTTTCTTCCTTTCCTCTTCCGGTTTACGCCATGACTTGTAAGATTTCTGTATATCTTTATGCTTTTGGTCATAACTAGGCTTACGCTTCTTTTCATAAATGTAAGGTTCACGGCCTTCATCTTGCTTTTCAATATCATCTAAATTTCTCAAAAATTCAATAGTCTCTATTATAGACTCTATCTTTGCTATCCTCCATAGTTGTTGTATATTTTTAGGATAATGTCTTATAACATCAGTAACTAATAGTTTTTCAGGTAATGGATAGGTTAGGTTATGTGCTTTTTCTATAACATACAGAAAATAACTGACCATTGTGGGATGTGTATACTTGCTCCACTTATTCTGAACTAAGAATCGTCTTACTTTACTTTGCTCTTCCTCACCCCAAAATACTTTTAAAAAGTCTGTTTTAAAATCTTCCAAAGTTTGCCAATGTGTACTATTAATTCGAGCCCAATATTTAGCCTCGCCTATGAGACATTCTTGTGCTATTGAAATTTCTAGACCTTTTGATGGAACCTTCTTTAAATAATTGGTGAGATCTTCCAAAAATGTGACAGGATGAATATTTTCCTATCCTCCAAACTTCGGTTTTTCAATTGAAATGTTACTTATGTTATAGACAATATTTTGTCTAGGATCACTTATATTTGAGGTGCTCGCCCCTAACACCTCATTTTGATTGATTTTAATTTCAGATTCACTTGTTTGATTTGTAATCTTATTTTCCAAACTCTTTATTTTACTTTCAAATTCTTTCACCACTTTTATAATAATTTTCTGTAATTTCTTGACTTCATCTTTTGCTTTTGAACTAGCAAGTTTTTTGGTAATTTTCCTTGTTTTTACCATCTTTGATAAATTTTATAATATTTAAAACTGTTCACTTAAATCACTTTTCACTAATTGCCTCTCACCTTTGAGTTTTAATAAGTTAAGCAAAACCAATATGTTTTCTTAATTAATTCGCTTCAACAATCAAGGTAATTTATATGGAATTTAAAGTTCAACTACAATTACAATTACACAAACAGACTAGTTTTAATCACTGAAGCAGTATTACCGTAGAATCCATTTAACATAACATTTTGAAAATACAAGCAATTCTAATGTATCTACGAGTTGTTCAACAACTTGTTCGATGAGAGTGAACCTTTCTAAATGTGCTTCAGGGTATTGGAAACATTTGTGAAAGATTGCCAAAAATTCTTACTAATAAAATTTGCTAATATTGAACTAATAAATTCCTTCAATTTCAATTCAAACCTATGAAATTTGCACCTTAACTTGATATTTTAAGAACGGAAAACACTAAGTATTTCATATCAGTAAGAATTTAATATTAACGGTATAGTATAAGATATCGCTATTTCTATTGAAATAAGAAACTAGAATGGCGCAGTGTCCCAAAACAAGTCTTGGCCGCCGATGTCAAGAGAGGACATTTCAATAAACGTGTTGTTAAACATATTAGAGAAAATTGAATCTGGACGTTAGTTCGATAATACCATCTTGTGCTAAATCACCGAAGTTGTATGGGTTACCAAAGATACACAAACCAAATGCTCCACTACGTCCAATAGTGAGCCAGATCGATTCACCAACCTACAGATTGGCTCAGCATGTGGCTAAAGTACTCTCACCACTCAGAGGACACACTAGAGCACACACAAAGGATTCATACCATTTTGTCAGTGAGATTAAAGACCTTCACCTGACTGACAATGAAACTATGGTCAGTTTTGATGTCCAGTCTCTATTCACATGCCTACCAGTAGACGACTGCATCTCAATTGTATCTAGGAAGCTAGCTGAAAACAACATTCCAGTGGAATATGCAGAACTACTAAGACATTGCCTTACATCTGGCTATCTATTGTGGAAGGAACAATACTACAAGCAAGTAGATGGTGTGGCGATGGGCTCCCCAGTATCTCCCATTGTCGCCGACATCTTCATGGAAGACTTGGAGGAGAGAGCCCTCCGTACTTCTCCAGTAAATCCAAGATTCTACAAGCGGTATGTAGATGATACTTTCACAATTTTACCATCAGATAAAGTAACTGCATTTCTAGACCACCTTAACTCCCTAAACTCTAAAATTCAATTTACAATGGAGTTAGAGGCAAATAACTCTTTAGCTTTTCTAGATGTTTTAGTAATTCGGAATCCTAATAACACCTTGAGTCACACTGTGTATAGGAAAAAGACCCATACTAACAGATATTTAAACGGTGAATCTCACCACCATCCATCACAGTTAGCTACCGTGGGTAAATCCTTGTTTCAGAGAGCACGAGGAATCTGTGACAGGAAACACCTGGCCGCCGAGCTTCAGCATGTCAAGCAAGTTTTGCACGACAACAAGCTTCGGGTTCCGCGCCTACGTCGCAGTGACCGAGTAAAACCGGCCACAGTCGAGCGTGTACCTGCTATTCTACCTTATGTCAGAGGAGTCACGGACAAGATTGGCTATATCTTGAAGCGGGCTTCCATAAAAACATACTTCAAGCCGCTGAAGAAGATAAGTCAGTTTTTACCATCTGTCAAGTGTAACATCCCTCTACAAGACGCAGGAGTATACAAGCTGGATTGTGAATGTGGTCTCTCTTACATAGGCCAAACAAGAAGATCGATAAAAACCCGCGTAAAAGAACACATAGCTGACGTGAAGCATCGTCGTTCTAGGAAGTCTGCAGTCTGTGACCATGTTCTGGATCATCCCAACCATTACATCAGATTTGATAGACCACAAATCCTTGCAAAAGAACACCGATTCCTACCAAGGATGATTCGCGAGGCTATTGAAATTAAAAAACATCCTAATTTCAATAGGGAAGATGGTTGGGTATTACCACCGGCTTGGGATCCTATTATTAATAAAATTAAATCAAAAACCAAGCATACCACTGCAAGGCTTCAAGACACAGTAAGCTCTTTCTGCGTAGATCGGACTAAAAATAAAAATAATAATTAAAAGCTGAAGGTACTCCGGGGTAACTATGACATTGGGACAACTGTCACCTCAGTCCCCCCGTGACCATGGGAGCTGTAAAGCGCCCGAAACGTCGGGTTATAAATAGTAAAATATTAAACGCGATAAAATCCGTAAAAATTAGTTTCATTTAAATGAGTAGTGTTCGCGTAAGTATAAGAAATCATTATGTGAACCAGTACGGACTGGAAATCGCAAATAAAATACGCCGGTTAGAAGATCTCAAGACCAAGCGCGCAAGATTCATAACATCTTTGAATTTCTTGAAGAGATGCAGAGACCATGATCTCATTCCTACGTGTGTCAAAATATCAGCTAAAAAGGACATTCGAGGAAGCGCTAAGATCTTACTTAAAACAGGCAAGTAAAAAGTTGTTAAGAACGGGTATTCAGCAAAAACGTACCGATCTACATGTCATAAATACGTCCATAGACAATTTATCCAGTGTTTTAAAAACAGTTTTAACGACATTTGATTTTAATAATTGCATTGAAACATTAAATAAGCGTGAAACAGCTAGATATAATGATTGCAAAAATAAACATATAGAAAAATATCAAAAATTAACGACCAAATTCAATGTCAAACATCAATCTCAACGCATGAACGGAACGCGACCGTTGACTACGGACAATGATCATAGATTACGCGCGGTCTATAATCTGTCAAAACAAACACTGGATGAATCTACATTAAAAGTATTATCGAAGGGCAAGAATTTCGCAGTAACACCGCGAAGAATACCGTACGAAGAAATTATCTGTAGTGTCGAAGATTGTCTGTTTAAAAACAACATCAATAAAGAAGATTTGGAGGCCATACGTCAAGACATTTCGTCTATGTTACGTCGAAGTTCGGTGCCGAAACTAAATCTTTCTAAAGACGAATTAAAAGCGTTGAACAACCTACGGAACAGACCTGAACTCACGATCCTCCGCGCAGATAAAGGTAATGCTACGGTAGTCATGGATACGTCAGACTACAATTTTAAAATACAAGAACTTTTGTCGGACGAAAGTACATATAAAAAGGTCAAATCAGACCCAACTACTAATACGCTTAAAACAACTAGCGATCTTATTAAGAAACACTCCGAAAAATTGAATCTGGACGTTAGTTCGATAATACCATCTTGTGCTAAATCACCGAAGTTGTATGGGTTACCAAAGATACACAAACCAAATGCTCCACTACGTCCAATAGTGAGCCAGATCGATTCACCAACCTACAGATTGGCTCAGCATGTGGCTAAAGTACTCTCACCACTCAGAGGACACACTAGAGCACACACAAAGGATTCATACCATTTTGTCAGTGAGATTAAAGACCTTCACCTGACTGACAATGAAACTATGGTCAGTTTTGATGTCCAGTCTCTATTCACATGCCTACCAGTAGACGACTGCATCTCAATTGTATCTAGGAAGCTAGCTGAAAACAACATTCCAGTGGAATATGCAGAACTACTAAGACATTGCCTTACATCTGGCTATCTATTGTGGAAGGAACAATACTACAAGCAAGTAGATGGTGTGGCGATGGGCTCCCCAGTATCTCCCATTGTCGCCGACATCTTCATGGAAGACTTGGAGGAGAGAGCCCTCCGTACTTCTCCAGTAAATCCAAGATTCTACAAGCGGTATGTAGATGATACTTTCACAATTTTACCATCAGATAAAGTAACTGCATTTCTAGACCACCTTAACTCCCTAAACTCTAAAATTCAATTTACAATGGAGTTAGAGGCAAATAACTCTTTAGCTTTTCTAGATGTTTTAGTAATTCGGAATCCTAATAACACCTTGAGTCACACTGTGTATAGGAAAAAGACCCATACTAACAGATATTTAAACGGTGAATCTCACCACCATCCATCACAGTTAGCTACCGTGGGTAAATCCTTGTTTCAGAGAGCACGAGGAATCTGTGACAGGAAACACCTGGCCGCCGAGCTTCAGCATGTCAAGCAAGTTTTGCACGACAACAAGCTTCGGGTTCCGCGCCTACGTCGCAGTGACCGAGTGAAACCGGCCACAGTCGAGCGTGTACCTGCTATTCTACCTTATGTCAGAGGAGTCACGGACAAGATTGGCTATATCTTGAAGCGGGCTTCCATAAAAACATACTTCAAGCCGCTGAAGAAGATAAGTCAGTTTTTACCATCTGTCAAGTGTAACATCCCTCTACAAGACGCAGGAGTATACAAGCTGGATTGTGAATGTGGTCTCTCTTACATAGGCCAAACAAGAAGATCGATAAAAACCCGCGTAAAAGAACACATAGCTGACGTGAAGCATCGTCGTTCTAGGAAGTCTGCAGTCTGTGACCATGTTCTGGATCATCCCAACCATTACATCAGATTTGATAGACCACAAATCCTTGCAAAAGAACACCGATTCCTACCAAGGATGATTCGCGAGGCTATTGAAATTAAAAAACATCCTAATTTCAATAGGGAAGATGGTTGGGTATTACCACCGGCTTGGGATCCTATTATTAATAAAATTAAATCAAAAACCAAGCATACCACTGCAAGGCTTCAAGACACAGTAAGCTCTTTCTGCGTAGATCGGACTAAAAATAAAAATAATAATTAAAAGCTGAAGGTACTCCGGGGTAACTATGACATTGGGACAACTGTCACCTCAGTCCCCCCGTGACCATGGGAGCTGTAAAGCGCCCGAAACGTCGGGTTATAAATAGTAAAATATTAAAACGCGATAAAATCCGTAAAAATTAGTTTCATTTAAATATTAGAGGTATTCTTCTTTCATGGTTCTCTTATTTGATTAATGTCTGATCAAGCTTATTAGTAGGCGTACTCATAGGTATGCATAACACGGCGACTAATGAGTGCTGGATGACGAGAATATTTTGTAAATGCTATTAAGTAAATTTTTGACTACAATCCCATTTCATGCTGATTAGATATAAAATGGCAACGGTTTTTTCGGGAAGTCGACGGCTCTAGGTGGCTCAGAGTCGTGTTTTGTGACAATCTATGGGTCGAATTATAAGATTAGTATTTTCTTTTTAGATACAAACACGGCCATACTGTTATTAAAAACATATAACATACATTAAAGCCCGATAATCTTTAAAGCGTTACTTTCATAAATAATATCTTTGAAGTTGATAGGAACGCAAAAAGTTCGTAACTCGAGGAGTATACTATATACTATATATTATAAAAGTAATATGATGCTTCTTCGGAGTTAAGCATTAACGAAAGAACCTTGAAACTGAAAAATTGAAAATGTAGAGCTCAACAGACAACGTTAACTTCAAACGATAAGCATTCATTTTAGTAGTTGTACATAATATAATACATACATACATAAGATCACGACTGTATCCCATAAGGGGTAGTCAGGGACTGGGCACTCACTGCAAAAACAGATGACTGCCACAATCCACGTTTCACCAAAACAATATAATGCACTTGGTGTGATAGGTGGTGAGCCCATCGCCACCATGCGCTGTTGGGTGCACAGTGCAGTTTAATTCCTTACTCGCCTTTTACGAGATCCATTGGATGAGATGGAGTGGTAGTATTCTTTTAACGAGCCGCCACCACACGCCACGGCGGCATAATATAATAAATATGTATAGACTTATTTACGATTTATTAATATTTTCCACCTCGCTCTCGTGTCGCTTACAATCAAGTTAAGCGTTATTAGATTTCCTCGAGTGCTTTGCGTTAAATTATTCAACGTAGCGAACAAATTGTTAATTTTTTACGAGTTAGCTCTTATGTTAAACAATTGAAGCATCATACTTTTCACCAATAATTTTCACGTACTTTTTTTAAAAGTAAACATTATTATACATTACTCGTGGTGGTGGGGACCAGTATAAACTTATAGTTTTATCTTAACATGAGCTATAAAGTTGATTTTGTGATCGAGGTGATATAGTTGCTACCCTCTTACAACTTATACATACTTTTGTTAATACTATCCTGTAGTTCTTTTGTACAGAATGACTAATTGACTTCTATACTCGTAAGACACGAGTATGGCATACGTTCTCGACTTTCTTCGCTAGTTGCGGTGTACAGTTGCTCCCTTTGGATTTGGTTCAAGAGAACGATGGCTTCCACGAGCGGCATCTTATTTATTATCTACTTACATGTAGTGACATTCACTCAAAACGTTCCGGTGCCATTACAAATGTAATCACGTAATCGCATTTTCATTAAATCCTGAAAGGTACTTGAAAGCTGCTTTAATTTCAACGAGTATGTCCATAATCTCGTACGGAATGGTATCGCAATGCTATGTCAACGTTCTTAATTAAATTGTTTGTTTTCAGGTGTTATTTACGACAGATTTCAAAATTTGTCATATAATTAAAGGTCAAATTCGGAATAATTTAAATGGAGTTTATCTCAAATGTCTTTAGTCATACACGTCATATAGAAACCGTTTGTAAGTACAGCATCGAGAAGTGGTTAAAGGTGGCAAGCCGTGTGGTGGCGGCGTAAAGAGAATCTACTACCCCGTCGCATCCCGTGGGTATCGTAAAAGTCGACAGAGGGAAAATAAAAACCAGGACATATGCAGCATGTCCCTGGAACATCTTAATAAATAAACTGCGATTACCAACCACGCGTGGCAACTATGGCAAAATCCCCCAAAAATGAAAGCTCCAAACTTTTGTTGTAATATATGGTAAGGCCTATGTTCAGCAGTGGACTAGTGATATACAGAAATGATGATGATGATGGTGAAGATTTGTAGTCGACAACGTGAATGAATGTTCAAGTTCTGAGTACTGGCTCTTGAATTCAAACAGCTTTCTGTTTATGGGTCTAGGATATATTGTGAATGGCTGTGAGTTGCTGACACTGCATCTATACCAACTGATTCTATTTATCGTAAAGGGGACCACCTTATTTAGATTTTAACAGCTGTAATGAAGCGGACAAGAATTTTAAGTTACTTATTCGATGATGCTAATAACCAAAAACTGAAGTTATTATATCTTTAACGACTTTAAAATCATCATCATACTTAGCCTTTACAATCTCCTCACAACTGTATTCAGTAAATAATCTACAGCTTGACATAAATATCGTATCGTATAAACCCTCATATCGTAACATGTTAAAATGATTTGCCGCAATTACCACGCTAGCCTGGTGGATTAGCGATTGCAGCAACTGGCGAGTTGCACGTTGCGCGTTATGGATAATAAGTTTTCAAAATAGATATTGAAAAAATCTATGGTAAAAAAAAAATCCAACTTTTGCAGACATATATGGCTTTTTATGCGCTAAAGGGTTACACTTTACTGACTGGACGATTGCTTTATTCAACATAAATGTCAGATGTGTATAGACAGTTGATTAATACTAGTGCTCGCCCTGTGGTCAAAAATCGACCATAATTCATAAAAAATTAAGTTTGAGACTTCAGTAATTATATGTTGGCAACATTTCAGATTTCTTTTGTGACAATCTCTACTCACACACACAGACGATTTGACGATGTGTTTGACATTGGCAGTATGAACGAAAACAAATGACAGACTATTACGTAATTGTCATCGTCAGTATGAACGTAAATAAAGAATGCTTTATTTAATTCAATTTGATATTTAGATTTTAGTTTCCTCGCTTCATCTTCATACAAACTTTAACTACGCCAAATATCACACTCTTTCGTGTAAGCAATATGCTAAAAAATGGGATACAAAGATACTCACTTATTAATATCTATATATATATTTTTAGATTTTTTTTGCTTTTATACGAAGGCCATTTTGAAAGCTTATGCATACATACAAACATAAAGCGACATCAAATTGTCGACAGAAGAAAAAACTAATTAGAAATAACTTTTGTAAAAATTCACGAAAAATTTTGATTTTAACATAAGTTGTTAACTTATATACTTTTATAAATATGCCGGAACAGAGAACTGCTAGAAATAGTTGGTAATTTCTTAGTTTCTTTCATTTGTACGAGGCAGTTTCGGTGTTTGATTACGTTAATAAATTAAATTTTAAAACACTACACGATGCGCAACTGCTGACTTTCGTTAATGCAAAAGGTTCGTTATTGCTGCAGCATTCAGTCCACAAAGGTGTGTTGACGCCGCCGCAGTTGTAAGCTGTGACATGCTTTTAAGCACTCGGACTTATTCATTTAAAGTTCTCTATATCAGACTTTATATTGTAATTATATTAAAATGATTATTACAAAGTCATTGTATTCAGTATTTTAATATACTCGACTTCACAGACCAGCCAGTTGCTTGACTTCACATAGTCAATAACTCTTTCATGGAGCACTGTATACGTTTGTACAACAAAATCCATTTTTTCAGCCTATCACTAGTCCACATCTGAACGTAGGCTTCCCCCATAGATTGCCACAAAAGTTTGTAGCTCTTATTTTGGGGGGATTTTGCCATAGTTGCCACGCTTGGCAGGCGGGTTGGCCACCGCAGTTTGTTTATTCAAATGTTCCTGGAAGATGCTGCTGCCCATCTCCTGGTTTTCATTTTCTCTCTGTCAACTTTTACGACATCCATGGACTTCGTTACTCTGGGTCGCTAAGAAACGCCTCTGTCCTGGGAAAACCAGCAAAAAACTGAGCGTGATATTTTTTCTTTTCAGTCGTTTTAAAAATAATGTACAATTATGGCAGTTTTTTATCATTATCATCCTCATTTCAGCCTATCAATAGTCCACTGCTGAACATAGGTCTCCCCCATAGATTGTCAAAAATGTTTATAGCTCTGATTTTGGTGGGATTTCGCCACAGTTACCACAATTGGCAGGCGGGTTCGCAACCGCAGTTTTTTTATTCAGATGTTCCATGAAAATGCTGCTGCCCATCTCTTGGTTTTCTTTTTCTCTCTGTAGACTTTTAAGAGATCTAGAATAGTTTAAAAATGACTAATATGTAAATACGTAAAAGTAAAAAGTAAAGTATCAGCCTGTAAATGTCCCACTGCTGAGCTCAGGCCTACTCTTATTGCCGAGAGGGGTTTGGAGCTAGGAAGAATCCGCCACGCTGCTCCAATGCGGGTTGGCGGACTTCACATGGGAGCCGTGGTAGCTCAGGGGCTGGGCGCTCGCTTTAATTTTCATAGTACGCGGGTGACCTGGGTTCGATTCCCGATGCCGGCACCACTAAAATTGTGAATTGCAATTTTACGAGCTGATTTACCACGTGCTCGACGTTGAAGGAAAACATCATGAGGAAACCTGTATGTCCGAGAAATATGTAAATAATCTAAACGGAATAAAAATTATTCTATTCTATTGTTGTAATAATTTTTAACACCTCACTGCTTTATTGGGTGATAATGAAAATCTAAGAAAAGAATTTCAGTTTACTCACGAGTTTTAATTTGTAGATTCAATCCTTTTCGCGTAAAATGAGTGAATCTCATCTATATTGATACATGGTGAATGTGGATGTCCATTAGTGAACCGTTACATGTCTATTTGTGAACCTCCATACACCTATAAAACCATCGCGCCATTACAGTGTGCATAATAAATGACTGACATTTACAAGTGTCTCTTTTGGCTTTCCTATTACTAGAGTTGTTACAGGATTATTTTAGGACTCCTTGAAATGAAAACGAAGCTAAAAAATGAAAATAAAGATAACTTACGGTCATAGGAAAATGGTCATTAAAAGAATACTACCACTGCATCTCATCCAATGGATCTCGTAAAAGGCGACTAAGAATTAAACTGCACTGTGCACCCAACAGCGCATGGTGGCGATGAGCTCACCATCTATCACACCAAGTGCATTATATTGTTTAGGTGAAACGTGGATTGTGGCAGTCATCTGTTTTTGCAGTGAGTGCCCAGTCTTTGACTACCCCTTATGGGATACAGTCGTGATCTTATGTATATATGTAAAAACTAAGATAATACCTAGTCCGGCCATAAGTTCTGTTACAAATAAAAATATTCTATTCGAAATGGCCACCTTGGCCATGGATTAACGCACTGTTTCCAAGGGAAATGTCGCCACTGCTTGCTCCAAATATTTTTTAAGAGACTCAATGCCGTGTCGTTTAGAGCAGGCCATGTCCTCTAAAACTGACCATAATTTGAAGTCTAAAGGGTTGAGGTCTGGGCTAGATGAGGGCCAGTCTTCTGCTCTTATAAAGTCCGGAACGTTGGTTTTTAAGCCAGGCTTGGGTAGTTCGTGCCTTGTGACTAGGTGCAGAGTCCTGCTGGAAAGTCCACTGTATATTTTTAAAAGGTGTATTGCTGAGAGGTTTCACAACATGATCCAAGACTGTATCTTGATACACTTTGGCTGAAGTTTTCACTCCTTTTTCAAAAAAATGTAATTTTGTGACTTCTTGATAAGACACGCCCCACCAAACCATCACTGACGCAGGATGATGACCACCTTGTACCTTTCCGACCACTTGAGCAGCTTCTTTAGAACTATTAGTAGAGCGTACACTTTATCATTTTGCCTATTGTAGTGTTCTTCAGTCGTGAAAATGTTTTTCATCAGCAAAGAGGTTATTTCTGTGCCTTTCACCTGCGTATCGCGACAGAAGGCGTTTTGATCGAACCTCTCTCTTTAATTGTAAAGATTGATTTAGGGCATGTCCTGTATATGGACGATAAGCACCGAGCTTCAGATCTTGTTTTATAATACGCGACAAAGTCCTAGCGAGAATCTTCATTTCTCGCGATAAGATTTTTTGCTTCCTAATGGGGTTTCGACGAATTCTGGCTTTAACAGCATTAACAGCCTTTGTAGTTCTAACAGCACGCGGCCGCCCCGATCTTTTCTGGTCTTCGACAGAGGAAGTGTTGTTGTATCTGTTGATAGTACGATACACGAACATACGGCTGATACCAAACTTTTGAAGTGTCTGGAATATGACCGACGGCTCCATACCCACTTGTGCAAGGCGATCACTGCAATCCTATTTTCTTTAACACCCCATTCCATATTGTAATTTGATAATGAACACGAAAAAATATGTTAAATGGTGCAAAATCGAAAGAAGTTTTTAAAATGATATACGAGTTCCAAATTCAAAATAATAAAAAGTTGAAAAGAAGAAAAGTTTTTATGTAACAGTAATTATGGCCAGACTAGTTAATTATTTACAGAAATGTCCAATAATACAAGTCGTAAAATATACATTACTCAAGTATTGAACGAAGGAAATGTTTGCAAGTAATCCTGTTAATAATTTTTTATTCATTTATAATAGAATTACATCTATAATGTAACACATAATAAATGTAAAAAACTTTTTTCAAATAAAAGTGAATGCGGTATTTATTTTAGTTTATACTTGCAGAGTTCATTATATTGTGACTCGTTGGTCGGATTCTTAATAATTAATTTCTGAAAAACAGCAAAATCATTGTAATTCTTTATACTAAATAAAACAACCAAAAAAGGTACGAATTTGACGATGTTGCGATTGACTATGACAATAAAATAATCGGTTTCCGTAGAAAGAAGATATCGCACTATTCGAACCAGCAAAAAGAGGGCTTGGCCTCTTGCTAGTGCGTAAGCACAAACTTCGACCGAAGTCTCCATGTCAATGCGTGTTTTCATCATACAAGTATACAGCTAGGTCCAGTCTTCGTGAATGTACGTCGTACGGATTTGGCACACGTCGAATAATTATGAGCACCTGGTCCAATAACAAATAAACCTTCCGTACGCGACACCACATCGCCAGACCGCTGCAACTGCAGATGTTATATAATTGTCGAGTGTGGCATCAACATCAAATACAAGGTCAGCACGGCAATTTACCGCAGAGCACGTCGTGAGTCCACTGCTCACTTCAAGGGTATGGGGGTACCACGTTGCACGGCTTTCGGCCGCAGCCTTGAGAGTCTCCTCTCGCCAGCTACCATCCGCATGAAGTAGACGCATTAGCTCCATCAACCATTGTAATAATGTATTTTGCCATTCTTTATCATTTATAATTATCAATCAACCATCAGGTAAGTTTTATTATAGTCATCAAAATGAGTTTGTAAATGACGTTGAGTATTATGTATTCGATCAAGTTGTGAGACAAACCACCACCAAGTTTCTAGTTATCATTAATTTGTGGGAATTTACTGAGAGTTTAATTTAATATTATTTTTATTCAACACATTGGAGGGCAGACAGTCTGCAGTCTCGTTAACAGCTAAGTAATCATTCACCTAATGGTAAAAGCAACGTCGGCCCATAACCAATACCGTATCATCTAGAACATTTCTTAGTGGTATCATACAGCGCCCATCACCCTATCAGTTCAGTCAGTCTCATATGCCCAGAAAATGCACTAGCTCAGTACCCTTCACACCGAACAGCGTGTACTCACTGAGGAAGGACTCGTCCTCAGCAATCCGATATTTAAACGTGTTAGTTCACTGAGCTCAAAGCTAATTACTTATCACCAGCTAACATATAAGCAATTAAATTATATCCCTCACTAAAGCGTTAACGTTAATTTCTTGCTATAACTATTTTTAAATCAACTCCATAGCAGCTTGGTTAATGTTTCCTAAGAAATTGCCACCATTCTTGCAAATTTTGTAATAACTTAGCCTTAATGATTCATAAATTGTAAAAAGTGTTCAGTTTATTTTCGCGTCTATATATCTATGCAAAAACTTACAATACTAAGTTCCAATAGAAGGATGTAAATTATAGATAGTAATTTCATCTAATCTTGTCCTCAGAGCAAGATCCAGTAAAGTTAATCATACAGACATCAAATCTTCATTACTCCGGCTCGGCTTGGTTTGAGCATTCACCGAGCGTCAAAATTAACGCTATGGGTCGTGTTCGGTTCCCGCGCCAGAGAATAATGTTATGGCTTACAGATAATCTTTCATTGAATTGTTTTGGGTAAATTTATGCTTGAAAACGCACATATGATACAGGAGAAATGTTAGTGTTGGGGATCTTTTTTTAAATAACCAAATGCTAGATTTAGCAGGAAGTCAGCAGCAAAAAAAAGGGGATTGTTAATACCTGGTGGTAGGATTCCTATGCAGGAATCTGTCTTGGTAGGTACCACTCCAGGGCCAGGCATCCCGCCGTGAAGCAGTAGTGGTGCAAACATTACTGTGTTTCGGTATGAAATGCACTGAGAGCTAGTGTAATATGAGACTTAAGAACTGACGCTCGGGATGACGGGCGCACCCAGTGGTGGGCCACACAGAAATATTCTGGGTGACACAACGTTATGGGCTGACGTTGCACAAAGACAGCTTGCATCCTGGAGACGGACATAGGTAGGCGGACTTTGTCGTCGTTTCAGCCTATCATAAGTCCACTGCTGAACATAGGCCTCCCCCATAGATCGCCACAAAAGTTTGTAGCTCCCATTTTGGGGGGATTTTGCCATAGTTGCCACCCTTGGCAGGCGGGTTGGCAACCGCAGTTTATTTATTAAGATATTTCAGGAAAATGCTGCTGGCCATCTTCCGGTTTTCATTTTCCCTCTGTCGACTTTTACGACACCCACGGGATGAGATGGGGTGGTAGATTCTCTTAAGCCGCTACCACACGGCTAGGCGGACTTTGTATTGCGGAAAATCAAATAGTTTCCACGGGATATTTAAAAACCCTATATCCACGCAGACGAAGTAGCAAGCATCAACTAGTTATAAATAAATGGTATTATTTTACCTACTTCATAATTCTACTGACGCATTAAATATGTAATAAAACACTTTTAAAGCTTTCAAGTTAATGAATGCACTCAATACACCTGTATCATAATACATTTATTTTAATAAATATGGTATTCAATATTTTCCTTCATAGTCCAGACAAAACATTTAAAATAAATAAAATTAATAACAATCAAGTGGCACTA
Source organism: Luehdorfia chinensis (assembly GCA_019845155.1). NCBI lineage: Eukaryota > Metazoa > Arthropoda > Insecta > Lepidoptera > Papilionidae > Luehdorfia > Luehdorfia chinensis. The sequence goes on from JAHVAK010000202.1 coordinate 163,454, forward strand.
CACTTGGCAGGGCATGCTGTCCGCCTCCGGCCATTATATTTCGATCTGGATATTCCCACCTTGCCATGAAATTTTTCAGCCATTTCCTTTAGTTGACTCTTTTGACAGATTGACAGATTTTCTTACGCCGCTATCACCCGGAAAAAGTACATTTTCTTATTAAGTAACTCGTCCTGTCATTCTAACATTCATTGGTGTAGGTCCAAAGTTAAAATGAAGAAACTAAAACTCTCTGACACTAAAGAATTTCATTGCAATCATTTCAAGGTATTTTATTATACTATACCACAGATTTTACTATGTAACAATATAATGTAGGTTACATAATGTTTTCTTTTATTTACGCGAATATTACATATTTAAATAAAACTATTTTTTACGGATTTTATCGCGTTTAATTTATAACTATTTTAACCCGACGTTTCGGGCGCTTTACAGCACCCATGGTCACGGGGGGACCCCCCGACGCGATAAAATCCGTAAAAAATAGTTTTATTTTAATGTAGGTTATACCGTTCATCGTAGAGCGTTTCCGTGTTAACATGGTTTCTGTTACTACTTCATTATTTTGCCGCACAAGTACTCTACCTGATATATTAAATCGGTTTATCAGCTGTTTCGGAAATAAGCAAACAACTATATACATAAAAATACTTTGGGGAGTGTTCCGAGGAATTGTTCGGAATCATACCAGCCGCTGAATTTCACGATCGTACATCGCGGCAAAGCACCAAATTCCATCCATATCACCTCGATGGATAGCATTCCACCACTGTGCGCTTTTCGAGGAATTTTCTTCCCCGCACGACCACTTTGTGGAACTGGCTGCCACCAGCGATTTTTCCGGACCGATATGACTCAGGGACCTTTAAGAAAAGAGCCTATTCCTTTCTCAAAGGTCGGCAACGCACCCGCGACTCTCTTGGTCTTGCGGATGTTCATGGGCGGCGGCGATCACTTAACATCAGGTGAGCCGCTTGCTCGTTTGCCACCTCTTCTATATAAAAAAATAGGAAAAGTGAACACATAGTTCTGTTAGGCACACAGTTCGTCTAGGTAGGTGTAACTCTAGAGCTAGTTATTCTGCCGTGAAGCAGTAGTGTGCAAACATTACTGTGTTTCGGTCTGAAGGGAATTAAAATGTTTGTTAATACGGGCCTTAGTGTAGTGTGGTGCCACACAAAAATAGTCTGGGTGATACAGAATTCGTTATTGGTAAACGTTTCAATTACCATCAAGTAGACGCTTTGCTCGTCTCGTTACTTACTAAAATTTAAAAAAAAATAGTAGGTATGGAAAATAAATCTTCATCCAAGTAACACTAATTTAATTCTTAAACAGCCCTAATGTGTGGAATATTGTAACGATGTTTTATCACGGTTCACCGGTCAATCTAAAACACATTTTTTTTCGATACGATCTTTTGAGATAAAATTGTAAACTGGTTAGTTTTCTAGAAACAAAATGGTCTCATAACATTTGCCATTTTGCCCACAGACCGCAATATCCGATACTCTGTCAATTCATTCGCTACTAAAGTTTTCTTAGATCAAGATTATTAAGGCGTTCAAGATTTTGGATAGTTTGAAATACATATTGTATTACTTGAAACTGAAACTGAATTTTTTTGTACCATCAACATTTAATCATTATAGCCACTGCTGAACATTGGCCTCCTACGAAGATAGGTACAAAACATGGCCCTGAATCATCTGCTCAACTATTTAACTCAATTCGCGATAACAATAATAACTTTGCCTTTTTACCCCAGCCAACCCTTTCGCGTGTATGTTTAAGAAAAAATCAATCTTGTTTTAGGGACAACAAATGTTAGACATTTTATTTGGTCTATTAGTCTGATATTTTCTGTGCCAGTGTACAGCACAGTAAAATGTTACGAACGACAATATGGCAGTAGAAATTAATTTATTAAGACATCATCTTCGCCCGACTACTAGCAATAGCGTATTAAGTAGTATTGAACACCACACAATAGTTACTTAATAAAGTAGGTCAACTTTTTTCTACTCTTGTCGTAATTTAATTATACACATTGCTTATTTCGCTTTAAATAAGATTTATTTATATAACTACCTACTATTTCCTATCGTAGCGATTTCGACCAAATAAAGTTTAAAGTTGGAGTCGTTCCTCGCTGCACTCCGGCTGTGCACATTTCGTCCCGCATTCGAAAACCAACGGACTGTACGACAACGTTACATACTGAGCTCGAAAATACATAATATAAGAAATGAGTTTTCCGTTGATCAGTGTGAGTTTCAACAGGCATGTACCTATTTTCGTATAACACAGAGACATACATTTCATATACTACAGACTCATTCGATGTAGAGACAATCACTCATCGTCACCTTCCCAAGCCCAGTGCATCGCAGATGAGAAACATTTGAAGAAGTGTCCGACATAGTGTCAAATAGACAGGACACTTAAAATTAACTCTGGCGTTATTCCCTTTATTCGTCAGAATTTACATATTATGTAGTTGTGTAATGTTAATCGACATTTACTTTGTAACTTGTCAGAGAATAATAAGACAAGGCATCAAATTATATTTTTTCAATGAACAGGACACAAAGCGAAATAAATCTTAAAAGCTCTTCTTGTAAAGTCTGAAATAATAGCTGGAGTATTTTTCTTAAATGTGACAAAATGCACCTCGAAATCATAAATGGACTTTAAAATACAACAACTCCTTAATATTCTGTCTCTGGCGTACAATTTACGTCGGTGAGCATTACGGATACAGCTAGGCGGAGTTAGCGTTAGCTATATCGTCTTTAGGTGATCATAACAATGTCTTTAATGTTGTGGCCGGTTTTTAAAATGTAGTTTAAGATTTATTTCAACAGCTTGTTTATTTAGTCTCGTGACACTGAACTTGATGCTTTTAGTCTTTTTATTATTGAGTGAGAGCTCTTCGCTAATTTTATTAAATTTAAATCAATTCTTATATCCTTTGTGAGACAAATGTTTATCGCATGTTTCGTTTTGTTAATATTTTTAAAATTAATTTGGATAGTTGGATACAAAAGTCAGAGATAGATAGAGAGATATAAAAGTCGTAAGTGGGGTTTGTAGACAAGTAGTCCCACTCAAAAATGGATCTAGACGTCAGATTTGGCTTATTAATAGAAAGAGGATATTCAGAAAATATGAGTCAAATACAAATTATTATAATATTTATCAAAATAAAACAATTATTTAATATATATAATACTTTTATTCAAAGTGATTCACAAGAAATGTAAACATTTATTAGTTCAGTTTGTTTCTTTAAAAACCATCCTGATTTTAATATGTATAGAATCGACTTGATCTTAGGATATTAATTTGCTTTCTGTTTATAGTTAAATCGGGTTCTCAACTACACTACTCAACTACAAGATGTACTTTCGATAGAAAAATCACTAGCACATTTTCATTTTTAACTAAGATTGTTTGAAAAAAAGATCTACGCGTTTTACGTTTACGCGAAATTCCGTGAATCGTGAAAATGATGGACGGATAAACTATGAATTAAAATGTCGGTATATATAGTTCGCTGTAATCTATATCCTACCATCCATACCATTCACATAGTATTCCGGCAGCTGGTGTAATCGCTCCATGGAAATAGATAGCATAATCCTACCGGCCGTGTGGTAGCGGCCTAAGAGAATCTACCACCCCATCTCATCCCGTGGGTGTCGTAAAGTCGACAGAGGGAAAATGAAAAACCAGGAGGTGGGCAGCAGCATCTTGCTGGAACACTGAATAAATAAATTGCGGTTGCCAACCCGTCTGCCAAGCGTGGCAACTATGGCAAAATCCCCCCAAAACGAGAGCTACAAACTTTTGGCAATCTATGAGGGGAGGCCTATGTTCAGCAGTGGACTATTGATGCTGAAACGATGAATCCTACCGGACTTAGGATCTACAATGTTTTCTCTACAACTAAGCAAAAAAAATACTTCAGACACGAAAGGTTTCCAAATACAGACTATTATTAGAATATTTCGTTACACCTTTCGTGTTGATTTAAAAAAAAACTAACATTTATCCAACTGTAAATTGAAATGCGCATGAATGTTTTAAATTTTTGAAAAAAAAATCTGTCTTAATATTTATTTTTTCAATAATGCCTGACGCTTTGTCGTCCATACTTAATGAGATATTTAAAAATAATAATGTTGTCACAGGCACCCAACACTGAGCTTATTCGATAATGAGTCTAACTAATTTCAAAATATTGGTGAGATAATAAAATTTTTATTTTATATTTATTAAAGAATTATGTTATTATTTTAGTATTGACAGAATTGGTTATAGAACAAAAAAAAACATTCAACACAATTATAGAACCACATACGTTGACCTAAAAGGAGGAGTAAAGCTCTTATACTCATAGCTTTACTCCTAACAACAAGACAGCACTAAATAAAGACTTTTTTTTTTTAAATACTGTCGTTCCCGCTATTTACGTATTTTATCATAGAAAGTATGAAGACCTTTATATAAAGGTAAA
>JAHVAK010000203.1:0-97394 GCA_019845155.1 Luehdorfia chinensis
AAAAAAAAAAAAAAAAAAAAAAAAAGAAACCAACAAAAAAAAAAAAATTGAGTATAAGGCAGCATTTCTTATATTTAAGCAAATAATTCACTGTCTTAGAAGTAAGAACAAATCCCGTAATATAAAAGATTGCATGCAGTGAATGGAGTAATAATAATAAACAGAGAAAATAAAACAAAAGAAAGTTAAAAAAGGCACGGACGATCAGTCTGTGGAGAAATAGTTTTATTTATAAAAAAAAAAAAAAAAAAAAAACCTAACCTAACCTAACCTAACCTAACCTAACCTTTTTTTTTTTTTTTTTTTTTTTTTTTTTTTTTTTTTTTTTTTTTTTTTTTTTTTTTTTTTTTTACATGGGGAAATGCCTAACGCATACCCGCCTTCACGGGGGGAAGGACGGGTTATGTCGGACTTGCACCGACTAAAACCCCATGATGTTCCGCCTTCGCCGCATGTTGGCAGGGCCACGGGAACGCTCACGCACACATCCGCGACCCCACCGGCGCTGGCCGCCAAACATCGGCGGCCCCTTCTCGGGAGAGGACAACTCCTCCCCACTCTCCTTCTCAGCAAGGCGCGCCGGAACACATGACGCGCCTTCCAGCACGGCCCCCTTTGTGCGCGCAACGGACCCCCCCGAGTCCGCCACGCGGAGGCTACGGGGCCAGGAGACTTGCACTCGAAAGCACCAGTCTTCCTGGCCCCGGCAGCGGATCTGGTCTGTGGCTCCGCCGCCAACCATATTTCGGCCGCGGAGGATAGGGAGAGAGGCAACGACACACCAACACTCCTCTTCCCCCGCGGCCCCACCACCGCCGCAACTACGGTGCGGCCCCGCCAAAGTCGCGTGGGATAGGGAGAGAGGCAACGCAACACCTACACTCCTCTTCCCCCGCGACTCCACCTCGGCTGCGAAGGGCAGGGTGAGCAGTGCCTACTCACTCCTCCCCCCAGCAGTCCACCAACACCGCATCCGCGGTACGGCCCCGCCAGAGTCGCGGAGAACAGGGAGAGAGGCAACGATACACCTACACTCCTCTTCCCCCGCGACTCCACCTCGGCTGCGGAGGGCAGCGTACTGCTCCCCCCAGCAGTCCACCTGTTCGCATCCAGAGTGGGCTTGCGTAGCCCACTCGGAGCGACCTCCTCGGGTCAGCCTGAGGCAACAGGCCGACCGGGTTCCTCTTAGCTTCACCGTGGGTGACCAAGCCACAGTTACTAAGCCCCCCCGCCACGACAAGGCGAGAACCCATTCGGGGGGGAACCTAACCTAACCTAACCTAACCTAACCTAACCTAACCTAACCTAACCTAACCTAACCTAACCTAACCAGTCCGGTGTCAGTCTTTGCCCCGAACGCCACGTTTTTAAGTAGCTCCGCGCTTAAAAAATCCTTAAAATAGGTTTTTTGCATCCGAATTTGGTGAACGATGTACCAAAAGTTGCGCCCTGACGCAAGGTTTCAGGAAGTGAAAACAGGTGAAAAATCGGAAAAGTGGTTGTAAAGTTAAAGTGAAAATAGTGATTCTCTCATAAAATCAAAACTAAAAACTGAAACGCTGTGCGATTAAGCGCTTTGACCTACACTTTTTTGAGTGTAGACGGCAAGGTATTGATGGCCCCCACAGTTGGGCGAAATTTGAGATTTTTTCTGTGACAAACTTCGGAATAAACAGCAAAAAAACAAGTGCCACGTGGACACGTGTTTCTAGATACGTCATCGAGCGGTTGCTTTTGAGGACGTTTTCTGGTAGCAGACACGGAGAGGCGCCGGGAGCATTTTTCAGAACATTAAAAAGTTAAGTGGTGAAAAAGTTATGGAACTTCAAAAAATTTGCTAGTTTTGAAAACTTAATATTTCAAAAACTAAATCTATTACCCCAAGATATTATAGTGTGTAACTGTTAAGAAGTGTTCAGACAATACGTATCTAAAAATTTGGAATTTTCGTTTTAATAGTTTTTAAATTAAGAGTAATATAAGTTTCTATAGAACACGTGTTATTGTTAAAGTTACTGTTTTAAGCTTTAAAAATAGATATTCATATAGTATATAATTTTGTACATATAGTCAATTTTTTGTAGATTTTTAAAATGACAGATATGGAATTTACAACAAAATTTATAAAATAAAACAGGTTATTTGCAAAAATATACTCGGGGGTGGCTCATAAAATATAGAAATATATAAAACTGTAACCTTGACGCCTGGACCTTTCCAACGAGCCCAAGAACGGCCCAAATCTGACCAAAAATAAACAAAATAGAATTCTGCTGGCAGAGTCAGCGGCCATTTCGAAAATCTTTAGATTTGTGTAACTTTAGTTCTGGGCGCCGTAGCAAGCTGCGGTTTTGGACTGTGTTAGCGCCCCGTCGAGGCCCTTAAAATAATTAACGAATCGTCTCTACATAGAGTCGAAAATTTTTTATAAAAATTTAGACATAAATGGAGTATTGAGAAAGAGTACATGGTGCAACTCCAAACCGCGACGTTCTACGAGGAAAACTGAGGCTTTGCGAGAGTTTTGAAAAATCTGGACGCCATTTTGTCCGCCATTTTGGACCAAAGTAAAATTAATATATCTCCGCAAATCCTTGGTGGATCTTGACGCGATTTTAAATTTCTGGAACTGCTTAACGCTGTCCGTCTTAAGAGATAGTGTAGTAAAGGTTTGGCGGCCATTTTTAAGCCGCCATCTTGAAAATAGTTGCTGCAGTATATCTCTGGAAGTACTGCACTGATTTTAGCCGAGTTTTCGGATTGCGATTAGGAAAATTCTTGACTCTCTATCCAAATTGTGGAAGAGACGCTACATAGAGACAATTGTAAAATAATTAGAATTACGTGTATTTCCTCAGAAATCAGTGACTATAGACTGGATAAAAATTTCTTTACTAAATTTACATAACTGACTACCCTACGGGATAGGGAAACTCAACAGTGAGGTACTCTACATAGAGCACCGATATTATTTACAAATTTTATTTTAGTTTATATTTTATTTTTAAGTTTTATTTTCTTTAATAGTAGTATAATATTTAAATTCTGACTTGCACAGCCCTCTTTTACGGTGGGCTCTTGACATCGATTTTAAATTTATATTATATTTTATTTACCCGACGCTTCCCCTGACAATGTTCGGAATCCGAACCCCCGCTAAGAAAATGCCCGAGAACGACAAGGAGAGATGCTCTCCGAGTGGAAAAGAGACAGAGGGTCGATCTTCAGGAAAGGAAGGCCCGAAAAACGTAAGAAGAAGTATTGGGGAGTGGGAAACGGGCGTAAAGGATTTGGAACAAGGAGTACAAGGAAAGGCAAATAAGATGCTCCCAGTGGCCCGCCCAAAGCAGGTGGCGGTCCCCTCCACTAGTCGAGCCTCGATAGAAAAATCGGAAATGTTACCAGCAAAAATTATAGACAAGTTTGTAGATAGAGTTGCTGAGGCAAGAGCATGCCTAAATAAGGCAAAGCTCCACCTCAACAACTCAAGAAACTTAAAAACAGATATAAAGAACGAGGTTACACAAAATATAGATAGATTATACCTTTTAGTTAAGGAAGCAGAGACAGAAAGGAAAATGGGAGCTGGAAATAAGAAACAAGAACAACAGAGTGAAGTGGAGATGAGAATGGAGGGACAAGATGGAAATAGGAAACATGTAGAAGACAACCTTATTAAAAAGATAGAGGAACACAGTAAAATACTTGAAGAAAACAGGAAAGAGATGGAGAAATTAGGGCATATAATTAAGGAACAAGAGAGTAGGGAGGAAAGAGCAACATACGCCAATGTTGCCGCTGGCAAGAAAAATAGAATACCGTCGAGATACGTGGCCACGCACTCAATAGCCATCACATCGGAAGATGATAAGGAAACTGGGGACCAAGTATTGGAAAAGATAAGAAAAGTGGTTAACGCAAAAGGAGAGGGGTTAAAAATTGATAGAGTAAGAAAAGCTAGAGATCGAAGGATTATACTGGGATGTAGCACTAGAGAGGAATTAAAAAAGGTCACAGAAAGGATAAGCAAGGAGGGCTCCCACCTTACAGTGGAGGAAATAAAGAACAAGGACCCACTTGTGATATTGAAAGATGTGATGAGTTATAACACCGATGACGAGGTCATCAGAGCCATAAAATTGCAAAATAGACATATGTTCGAGGGAGTGAGTGAGGAAGAGGAAAGGATCGAAGTCAAGTTCAGAAAAAAGACCAGGAACCCACTCACTTCCCATGTGGTTCTGAGGGTGTCGCCACTTGTGTGGGGACGTATGATGGAAAAGGAGTTGATACACGTCGACCTGCAACGGGTGCGAGTCGCTGATCAATCTCCGCTTATTCAGTGCACCAGATGCCTGGGATACGGGCACACAAAGAAATTGTGTAGTGAAACTGCGGACGTTTGCAGCCACTGCGGAGGCCCACACCTTAGAGCGGAGTGCACTGAATGGCTCTCGGGGGAGTTGCCTTCGTGCAGAAATTGCATGAGGGCAAAACACGAAAAAAGTGACCACAACGCATTTAGCGTAGAGTGTCCGGTTCGGAGAAAATGGGATGCCCTGGCGAGGTCATCTATAGCATATTGCTAAGGGCACCCCAGGAAAAACAGCAAATAAAACCAGAAACACAAAATACCGCGTTCTCCAAGCAAATCTTCAGAGATGCGAATTAGCAACAGCGGAACTAATTATGCACGCCGCCAAATGCAAGACCACTTTTGCTATGGTCCAGGAACCATACATCGGAAACATTGGGAAGATGAAGCAATATCCAGGGACAAGAACGGTACAATGCTGCGGGAGCCGATCCTCTGACAAAGTGGTTAAGGCAGCTATTGTGCTGTTTGACGACACCATCGATGTCTCCCATTATCCGGATCTCACCACGGAGAACATAGCTGTCGCCAAGTTGAGAACCGGAGCCTGGGAGATAGGGGTGGTGTCTGTCTACCTGGAGTGCGATAAGCCAATCGACCCATACCTGGACCAAATTAAAAGAGCTCTTGAGGGTCTGCGGACGAGTAACGTGGTGTTGGGGGGCGACATAAATGCGTGGAACACCAGCTGGGGAAGCCGAGAGTCAGACAGCAGGGGAATTGAAATGGCTGCCGCGCTCGACGAAATGGAGCTGCATACCCTGAACCGGGGGCCTGGGCCTACCTTCGATACTATCAGAGGAGGAAGACGATTCTACAGCTGCGTTGACATAACGACTTGCTCGACGGAACTCCTTGGAAAAATCGAAAACTGGAGACTCTCTGGAGACATCACCTGTTCGGACCACAGGGCGATACTGTTCGAGCTCGGTCTCGGCAAGGCCGTCGGCACAGACATCAGAAGAACAACCCGTAAATTCAACACCAGAAAAGCAAACTGGAGCGAATTTAATATTAAACTAGCCCAGCTTTGGCAAACAAATAACATAGAGACAACAACAATAACACAAATAGACAACAAAATAACTTTAGAAAATTACATACTTAATTACAATAAGTCAATAGCTGATGCCTGTGAAGACAGCATGCCGAGGTTGGACGGTAAGAAGCGGATGGGGCTGCCCTGGTGGACCGAGGAGCTCAGCGAGCTTAAACGGGAGGTATCCAGGAGAAAACGCCGCATATCTTATGCTGCGCCCGTTAGAAGAGAATGGGTCGTCGAGCAATACATTACAGTCAAAGAAAAATACCAGCTGGAGATGAAAAGGGCCCAGACTTCTAGTTGGAAGAATTTCTGTAGCAGACAGGAAAGGGAATCCATGTGGGATGGGATCTATAGGGTGATCAGCAGAACACAAGTGAGGCAGGAGGAGACTCCCTTAATCCGCGACGGTAAAAACGTAGGGAGCAAAGAATCGGCCAGGATCCTAGCGGATAGTTTTTATCCAGAGGATGAAACTTCGAAGGACAATGCGGACCATAAACAAATAAGAGAGCTGGCGACTAGGGTGAATCTAGGTTCGCAAGATAGTCTATGTGACCCGCCCTTCACCAGGGAAGAATTGTTGTGGTTCGCATCAAGTTTCAACCCCAAGAAGGCTCCTGGTATCGATGGACTAACCGCGGATATTTGTAACGCTGCCATCACCCTGAACACCGAACTGTTCCTGGCTTTGGCAAACAAATGCCTAGAACTACCATGCTTCCCCAAAAGTTGGAAAGAAGCCGTAGTGGTTGCTTTGCCGAAGCCGGGAAAGGAGGACTGCACGCATCCCAAGTCCTATAGGCCTATTGGTCTTCTGCCAGTCCTAGGTAAAGTTCTAGAAAAGATGTTGATTAGAAGAATCAAATGGCATACCACGCCGACCATCAGCAGAAAGCAGTACGGCTTTCTGCCTCAACGTAGTACCGAGGACTCCCTCTATGACATGATGCAGTACATTAAGAAAGAGCTAATTAATAAGAAACTAATCGTGCTTGTATCATTGGACATAGAGGGAGCCTTCGATAATGCGTGGTGGCCGGCGATACGCTGCAGACTGGCGGAGACCGGATGCCCAGTGAGCCTGAGGCGACTGATCGATAGCTATCTTGAGGATAGAACAGTGCGCGTCAGGTTCGCTGGAGCAGAATGGTCAAAAGGGACCACAAAGGGGTGCGTGCAGGGCTCAATCGGCGGTCCCACCCTATGGAATCTGCTGCTTGACCCGTTATTGAGGGAGGTGGAGTCGAGGGGAGAGCATTGTCAGGCGTTCGCGGATGACGTGGTCCTCATTATCTCTGGAGAAACAGCACGGAAGGTGCAGAGTCGAACAAACGTCATCCTCGCGCATGTTTGGAGCTGGGGAGTCAGAAACAAACTACGATTTGCGCCACATAAAACCAAGGCCATACTTTTTACTAACAAGTTAAAATATGACTCACCAGCTTTAACCATGGGCGGGGAGGCGATCGGATACTCCCGAGAAATTAAAATATTGGGCCTAACCATCGACGATAAACTTACTTTTAATAATCACATTAAAAATGTGTGTAGGAAGACCCAAGTTATATATAGCCAGTTGACAAGAGCCGCTAAAATCAACTGGGGACTGAATTCAGAGATAGTGAGGACCATTTACTTGGCGGTGGTGGAGCCTGTAATACTATATGCGGCAAGCGTCTGGGCACCGGCATCCAAGAAGGCGCAAACTAAAAAGTTGCTAAACTCGGTCCAACGCGGCTTCGTGCAGAAGATTGTAAAGTCGTATAGAACCGTCTCATTAAACTCGGCCCTACTTCTCGCCGGACTGCTCCCCCTGGATCTAAGGATCCAGGAAGCAGCATTAATATACGAAATTAAAAAAGGATATTCCCGGCGAGTGGTGGGTGACCGGGATGTTGAGAGGGTTGTAGATCATTTAAAACTGCCACATCCTACGGATCAAGTGGGGCCGAAGTTCATATGCCTTGGCGACGGTGCACAAGTGGACGAAATAAATAACACCGAGCTTCACATCTTTACCGATGGAAGCAAAATAGAAGGGAAAGTTGGCGCGGCGTTATCCATATGGGATGGCGCTGCGGAAACGAGTACCAGAAAACTTAAATTGGACCACTTTTGCACCGTCTACCAGGCGGAATTGCTGGCCCTACTTGAGGCCACTAAAGTTGCGCTACAGTCTTCTGCACGGTGCTGCAACATATATAGCGACTCCAGGTCGGCCCTTGAGACGATCACGCGGGGTGACTCCCTTCACCCCCTAGCGGTGGAGGCAAGGGAAAATGTAGCGAAACTAAAAGATCTAGGAAAGTCCCTTGCCCTACACTGGGTCAAAGCCCATGCGGGGGTGGAGGGAAATGAAAGAGCTGACATCCTGGCTAAAGAAGCCGCATTGAGGATAAAGACCAAGCCATACTACGACAAATGTCCGGTTTCGTTCGTCAAGCGACAAATCCGGATGGATTCTCTTGACGAATGGAACCGGAGATATAAAGACGGAAACACGGCCACCACTACCAAGCTTTTCTTCCCGGACGCCATCAGGGCTTACCCCATATTAAGAAAACTAGAACTAGACCCACTGTTGACGCAGGTGCTGACCGGGCATGGGGGGTTCTCCGAATATCTGCACCGTTTCAAATGCAAGGAGAGCCCCTCATGTGCCTGTGATAGGGATAAAATAGAGTCCATCATACACCTCATTGCGGAGTGCCCTAGACATTTTAGAAAAAGAACAGACCTAGAGTTAGAATTAAAAATTAGAATATCAAAAGAGGAAATACACGTACTTATGACGGAAAAAGAAAAAAGAGGTAGATTCTTAGATTATTGTAAACATGTTGCTAAGCAAACTGTAGAGTTAAACAAATAGATAAACATAGGGAAATTGGACATATATGTAAGAATATATAAATCAACTCCCAAAACAATTAGGAGTAAGAAAATGTAATTAGCATATAAATTAGTAGCAATAAGATAGAGAAAGAATGTTTAATAATAATAAAATGGAGATGTAAGTAAATATGTAGGAATATAGAAAAAGAAGCGTGTTCAAACCAATAACTTAGAAATGACTATAAGATTGCAAAAACGTCACAGTGTAGTAAAATAGTAAAAAGTAATGTGTAAAGAAATATGTACCTAGAAATTAAAAATTGTATAAGTAATTATATAACAGGTACGTTGTACGTAGAAGTTATGTGAATAAAATAGTATTAAGAAATAAAAATAAGAATAAAAAAGACAAAAACCGCAATGTACTAAACAAAAACAGATAAAATGATAAAAGTGTATAAGTAATAAGGAAATATTGTAAACTATAAATATAAGACCAAGACAGTCAAAAAGAACAGTGACAATAATCAGAAAAGAGCGAAAAGGTCCCTGATCTTCCATGTCAGGGGAATTAGAAAAAAAAAAAAAAAAAAAAAAAAAAACCTAACCTAACCTAACCTAACCTAACCTAACCTAACCTAACCTAACCTAACCTTTTTTTTTTTTTTTTTTTCGTGGGGAAATCCTGCATGGATACCCGACTGGCCAGGGGGGCAGCCGGGTTATGTCGGACTCTTACCGACTAAAACCCCACGGTGGCCTCCATCAGCGCTTCGGAGGAGTCACGGGATCTCCGTTCGGAACGCAACCGTGACCCCTCCATCGCTTTGCTACAATTTTAGCCCGACCCGGGGGCAGTACTCACTGCCCCCAGCACTCTCTCGGTGCTTTCACGATGACTCGAGACCACTTCGAGTCATCGTCCTCCTCGGGGTCGCTTTACTGGGCGTTCGGGTCCCCTACCCCGATTGCCCGCGATCCCGAAGGCCCCGTTTCCGGTAGGGGATCACCGTTTCTGATGGGAGGGCCGTGACGAGGCCCGCCGATGCCTCGGCGGCGTCGTCGTCTCCGAGAGGGATCGGTCCTCTCTCGATCTGTATGCCTGGGACATGTATCAGGATCATCTTCTGGGAAATACTCTGTGAGAAAAGTCTGGGCGGTCTCCTGAGTGGTAGAGGTGTGATTCTATAATCTGATGAAATCTGAAACTTTGCCCACTTGTGGGGGCCACTAATACCTTAAGCGCCATGCTATAAAAAGCATAGGTCAAAGCGCTTAATAGGCCAGCGTTTCACTTTTTTTTTTTTTTTTTTTTTTGTACGTGGGGAAAATCCTACATGGATACCCCTGGGGTTATGCCGGACTCCTACCGGCTAAAACCCCACGGTGTTCCTCTTGTCGCTAGTAGTTGGGACTACGGGGTCGCTTTCGCACACTACCGCAGTCCCGACAGCGTTGGCTCAAATTATGAGCCCCTTCTCATTGTGTGGGTGGAGCTGGAGCCCTCCACCCGTTCTTTGTGTAGGGGCGCGCGGGAACACCGCGTGCGCCTCCTCGAGGTCTTTTGCATAAGCGGTGGACCACCCCCGAGTCCGCCGCCTAGACCTCTGTTATGGGGGACGGAGGAAGGCTTGATAGGCCCTTCTCCTGCGCCCGGCTCTCTGGCTGCGGATTGGGACTGCAGCGTTCCGCTCTCTCTCCCTCTCCGCAGCCTCCTTCTGCGACATGACCTTTTCGCAGAAGGTTACACCGGCACTCCACGACCTCTCACTGCTTACCATGGCCCTAACTAAGGCTGGCAACGAGAGGTCGTCCCCCACAGCAGTGACGAGATCATGGCGCTGCTCCGCCCAAGCTGGGCACTCCTCCAGCGTATGCTGCGCCGTGTCCTCGTCACTGCCACAATGGTGGCACTCAGTTGTCGGCTCTCTTCCGGCTATGCGACACAGGTACCTCCCGAAGCATCCATGCCCCGAAAGCACCTGTACCAGCCGGAAGGTCAGTGATCCGTGCCGCCTGTCCATCCAGTCGCCCAGGACCGGACGTACAGCCTCGACAGTCCTGCTGCCAGCCCCAGGATGGGCCAGCCGCTCCTTCCACTTAAGCATCATGGACTGTCGAGCGTGGAACTTCCTCGTTTCCCACTCTCTTGGGATGGGATGTTGCACTTGCAGCCGAAGTTCTGAGCGCCACCGATAAGTTGACGCTAAGAACTCCGCCTCCAAATCCCAAGGAGGGGAACCCGCGAGTGCGCACGCTGCCTCATGAGAGATGGTGCGGTAACCTCGTATGACCCCGACGGCCATCGCTCTCTGAGGTCTCCTCAGAAAAACAATGGTTTTCTCCGTCAGGGCCTCCGCCCACACAGGTGCCCCATACAGGGCCATGGACCGCACCACCCCCAGATATAGGCGGCGGGTACTCGAGTCCGGCCCCCCGAGGTTGGGAAGGAGCCGCTTTAAAGCGGCTGCCGTCCTCATTAGTCGGGGAGCCAGACGAGTAAAATGTTCACGGAAGTCCCAGCGGCTATCGAGGACGAGTCCAAGGTATTTCATTTTGGACCCCACCTCGATTCGGACGTCACCGACAACGATGTGAGACCCTTGCTGAGGTGCCTTCCGAGGCTTATGGAACAAAATAGCCTCGGACTTGTTCAGCGCCACCTCGAGACCCAACATCGTTATTCTGCCGACAACCTGTGCCACAGACTCGGTGGCCAGACGGGCAGCCTCCTCATACGTGTCCCCCCGGGCAGTGACCAATGTGTCGTCAGCGTAACATGTCACATTCGCGCCCGGGGGAAGATCGCACCGCAACACCCAGTCGTATCCGATGTTCCACAGAAGCGGACCAAGGACAGACCCCTGTGGGACACCGCACGACATTGCCCTCTTTAATATTCCGCCTCCCCGCCCAGGGTAGCAGATGTACCTTTCGGAGAGGTAGTCCCCGACGATTCGGCTGAGATAGGGAGGCACTTTGTGAAATTTAAGTGCCTCCTTGATGCACGGCCAGGGCAGGGTATTAAAGGCATTGGCAATGTCTAAGGACACCGCCAACAGCACCCCGCCCTGTCTCACTGTCTCGTCCGAGTGGGCCTTGACGCGATTTATTGCATCAATTGTCGAAAGACCCACTCGGAAGCCGAATTGATGGTCCGATAGGTCGGGGCCCACCTCTCCGAGGTGCCCGATGAGGCGACTAGCAATGATTCGCTCGAAGAGCTTGTCTACCTCATCGAGCAACACTATTGGGCGGTAAGCGGAAGGGGAGTCCGCGGGGCGCCCTTCCTTCTTGAGGAGGATGAGCCTGCCCGTCTTCCACTGTGCAGGAAACCGGCCCGTCTCCAGACAGGCGTCGAATAGCCTTCGGAGCCGGTCCCCTAGCACTTCGAGAGCCAAGACCCAGGCGCGACCAGGAATGCCGTCAGGTCCCGGGGCCTTATTTTTGGCCCTGAGCCTTTGAATGGCGACGCCGAGCTCCGCCTGCGAAACTCGCGGCACCCCGGTGTCGAGCCTCTGCTCTTCTTGCAGAGGCGTCATTTCGGGCGCTGGCTGCTCTGCTCGACTTGGGAACAGATCTGCTACCACGTTTTCCAGCCGCTGTGGTTGGAGACTCTCCGTAAGAGGAGGCGCCCAGGGGCGGATTTTAACCTAACCTAACCTAACCTAACCTAACCTAACCTAACCTAACCTAACCTAACCTAACCTAACCTAACCTAACCTAACCTAACCTAACCTAACCTAACCCAAGAACCATACTAAACGTAGTCGAAACAATATTAGCTCCAACAAAAAAATTGCTATAAATTGCAATTTTTGAGCTACGCGAGTGGAAGTGTTGTGAAAAAGTGTTACAGTGTACATCGCACCAGGATTTACGTGGGCAACTCTGTATCTCGACCGGTTCACAAACAGGAGGCCCAAGACTTTGGTCAACAAAATCAACAGAAAGGTCACAAAATATTCATGAAATAAAATCGCCCCCGGATAGCTGCTGCAAAGATCTGTCAAACGGTGAAAAAATCAGGACAATAGCTTTAAAAACAACAGAGCTACTAGCCTGCGAAAAATCACAAAATAACCTACAAAACCACGCGGTTTTTTAAGTACTTCGCGACCACGCGGTTACCACGTGCTTTTTGACAAGAGACGGCGACTCCGGAACGTTTCGTGGAGACTTCGCAGCCGGACCGAGGACTGCGCCGAGCCGCCAAATCACAGCTGACGACTGCAACGAGGGCTATCAGGTAAGCCCCGAGGGAACTCCTAAACCGCCAACCCCCAACCACTCGAGTTTGGACTCATTTGAGTCAGGACTCTGAGATCCTTGCATACATAAGACCCCCGACCCCCTTCGTCCTCGACCCCCCACACCTCTGTCGACCCCCCACACCTACCCTTCGACCCCCCTGCCCGCAACCAGTCCCCTTAAAACAAGACCCCCCATACCCCCTTTTTGTCAAACCTTCCCCATTGCTCCCCCACGGAAATACCCCCCTCCCCCTCGCCCCCCTCGAGGTTACCTCACCCCCGCGAGCTGTATCTCAGAGATCGGTCGAGATAGACCCCCCGAGTAAGGGCTTGTTGGAACCGGAAAACCAAGATCTTTCTTTTGGCTCCATCAGATTTGCGAAATTTCCACGTATACATTGGCTCACCCCTACACCAGGAAGAGCAAAACGCAGAACTCACAGCACATCATCACGGAGAATCTAGACTAGGTTCTCTTCTCGCGTGAAAATACTCCATCACACTGCAAGCAAGAAAAGACACAGCAAACATAAAATACATATATTATTATTATTTGGACTATAAATTAATACATAAGTTAATAAATAAGTATTATAAAAACCATTATGTCGGAAAACGTTGTTAAAATGTCGGAGGTGGAGACTGTTTCGTCTGCAGCACTATCCCAGAGCCCGCCGGCTGTACCAGCTAGGCCTCCGCGTTCGCTAAGGGAAAAAGTACTTACAAAGGCCAGCATAACCAAATCAGCGACTAGCGAAAGGTTGATGCAGCCGGAAACACAGTCCACCGCAGCGAAACGTTCGAAAGACACTGCCCCGACAAACACTAAACAAAAATCGATCAAAAAGGCTTCATCAAACACCTCTGCCAATAGAACAAAACAATCCTATTGCTCCAAAAATAGCGACAGCACGGCACATTCTTCCGTTCCTGACCCGGCAGATATGGCCTATGAAAAGGTCACGAGCTGGAGGCAAAATGAAATCCTGCCGCTCCCAGTATTGTCGGACGAAGAGATGTCTGTCGCCTCTGTGCCGGAATCGATAACATCCGAGGTTCCGGAAAAAGGTAGACCCAGTCTGCTCATTAATTCCAGCAGGCGACTGGGTGTGGAGATGGACATGGCGACTAGAGAAGCCAACGAAATGTTACTAAGAGGAAAGGAAGCCTTGGAATTGGCGGGAAATATGAGGAGGGAATGCAAGCAGACAGCACTTGAATGCCTGCAGTCTCTCTATGAAATGGTCCTGGCCTTGTCGGACTCCAGGTCTAGGCATAAGCACAACCTGGAGAAGGAGCGATCGCGGAACGCACAAGAATTAGTGCGAGTGGAGCGCGCCCACAATCGAGCAATTACGGAGCTAATCAAGGAATTGGCTACGGAACTAAACCACGCCAGGACCGACATAAAAAGTTCACTCCAAGAATCAAAGGCGATCCGTGGCTGGCTTGATTTCGAGACGCAAGAACCATTCCGGAAAGCGAACGATATCCAGATAGCCATTCAAGGTCTCGAAAAGCGCATAGGGGCTATCCAAGAAAGCCTTAAGCACCACAATCAGGCTGAAAAGGGAGGCCTCTCTGAACACCATAGTTTGGACCTCACTAGTATAAAGTCTAGTGTAAATTCGCTCAAAGTCCAACTAGACGAAATGCGCAGAGGCCTTGAAAAAACAAAAGACAAGACCTCAGAGATATCGAACATCAGCCAAAAGACCTTGCTTAGGTTAGAGTCAACGCCAGCCTGCCCCTCCCCGGAGACTTACAACAAACTGGAGCAGGAAATGGTCGAGGTGAGGGAATCGCTGAGAGTTATCGACACTAACATAAAGTCGGGACTCTCTGCGATTTCCTCGTCGGACCCGAGTCATAGGCAACATTCCGATATAAGAGAATATATCCAGCCTGTTATTGAAAACATGGAAGCAATGTCGTCGGAGCTGAGAACGATCCGGGAGCAAAGGCTGCGGACACCATCACCAGCGGTCGCGAGCCTTGCAACAGAACTCGCACAAGCTGGAGAGGCAAAACCGAAGCCAATGCTCTCCTACGCTAGAGTGGCTGCAAACCCACCCCGACCAAAACCAAACCACACCCTTATTATCTCATCGACGGATCCCAAAAGCACCGGGGAAAACGTCATTGAGAAAATTAGAGAAGCTCTGGATACAAAAAAGACTGGAGCTAAGGTGGACCGGGTGCGAAAAGCCAGAAACCAGAAGGTCGTTCTCAGCTGCAGTTCAAAAGAGGACCTAAACCTTGTACAAAGTCGAGTTAAATCAGACAAAAATTTGAAAGTGGAGATCGCCAAAACCAATAACCCCTTAGCGGTGATCAGAGACGTGCTATCCTACCACACTGATGCCGAAATAGTTGAGAACATACTGGCGCAAAATAAACACCTCTTGCAGGATCTTGATATGAAGAGCTGTGCAATAAGAGTGAGATACAGGAAAAGGGCACGAAACCCACACGAATGTCACCCTGTGATAGAGCTATCTCCTCAAATGCACAAGCGCTTTATAGAGGAAGGTAAAATCTACATAGGCCTCCAAAGGAGACCTGTGATGGACCACTCCCCCCTAGTACAGTGCACAAAATGCTTGGGCTTTGGGCACACAAAAACCATCTGCCACGAGAAGAATGTCCTCTGCAGCCATTGCGGAGAGACGCACTCCTGGGAAAAATGCCCTAATAGACTGGGGGGAAAGCCTCCTACCTGCAAGAACTGCAAGACTGTATACGGCAAGAACGCGAACCTGGCACATAACGCTTTTAGTAGCGAATGCCAGGAAAAGCAAAAATGGGATGCCATAGCACGATCTCGAGTATCTTATTGCTAAGGGCAACTATGATAACTACAGCTCTTTTTCCACAAGGCCAGACAACCGAATTCTCTTCATACAAGCAAATCTGCAACGCTCCAAGGTGGCAATAGCGGAACTTCTTCAGGTAGCATCGGACAAGGGAGTATCGGTCGCTATTGTTCAGGAACCCTACGTGGGAAAGAACGGCGTAATCAAACAATATCCGGGTACTCAAATAATCCAATGCACCCTTAATAAGAAAAAACCAGTGAAAGCAGCAATAATCGTTTTCGGGAACAAGCTGGAGGTCATTCACGACCCGCAACTGGTTACCGAAACCGAGGCTGCGGTCCTCCTGGTCGCAGGGCACCTGAAGTTAGGATTAGTATCTGTCTACTTTGAAGGGGAGCAAGATATAGAACCCTACCTGAGACGAACCCAAGCAGCGTGTGCCAAGCTCAACACAAATAACATCATAGTGGCTGGAGACGTTAATGCTTGGAGTCAATGGTGGGGAAGCAGTATAGAGGATGTGAGAGGTGCAGCATACAATACCTTCCTGAATGAAATGGAGTTCCAGATCCTAAATACAGGCGACACACCAACGTTCGAAACTTACAGGAGAGGGAAAATCTGTTCGAGCATAGTTGATGTTACTGCGTGCAGTCTGCCTCTGCTCGGAAAAATAGAAGACTGGAGGGTGGACAGAAGTCTTATAACATCAGACCACAATGCTATTACCTTCACACTGCGCTTGGGGACTGCTCTCAAACAACTGCGATCCTCCACGACGCGCAAATATAACACCAGAAAGGCAAACTGGTCGGACTTCATAACTCACTTCAGATCTCTATTAACAGAAAGAGCTATAAATCCAACATCTGTAAGCGAAGTTAGAACATCAGAAGATCTGGAATCCATCACAATAGCCTACACAAACATTATCCAGGAATCTTGTGAAAAGACTATACCGGAGATTGGCACAAGGAAGGAAAATGCTGTACCCCCATGGTGGTCAAAGTCCCTCAACCAATTAAAAAGAGAAGTCCTTCGAAAAAAGAGGAGAATAAGAAATGCAGCACCCGGCCGAAGACAACTCGTCATTGACGAGTTTCTTGCTGCTAAGAACCAATACACTGCGAGAGTGAATGAGGCACAAACCGAAAGCTGGAAGGAGTTCTGCACGACACAAGAAAGAGAGAGCATGTGGGATAAAGTTTACAGAGTTATCCGAAAAACCTCAAAAAGACAAGAGGACATGCTTCTGAGAAACACCGAGGGCAATACCCTAACCCCAAAAGAATCGGCAGAACTCTTGGCTCACACATTCTATCCAAATGACCACGAAACAAAAGACAAAGGGTGTCATAGGAAAGTACGGGAACTGACAGAGAATATATCAACAAACGACTTAGGTTTATCGAAGGATGATCCACTGTTTGCAGAAGCGGAGCTGGATTTAGTGCTCAATACGCTAAATCCTAAAAAAGCCCCTGGACCGGACGGGCTTACAGCTGACATCTGCTCCGCTGCCATTCTTAGCGACGTGGAGGTGTTCTTAGCGATAGCCAACAAGTGCTTAACGCTGGGGCACTTTCCAAAGCAATGGAAGACTGCTCATGTGGTTATAATTCGAAAACCGGGGAAGGATGATTACACGCATCCTAAATCCTACAGACCCATAGGCCTCCTGTCGGTTCTCGGGAAGGTAGTGGAAAAGTTAATGGTGGGCCGTCTCCAGTGGCATATCCTCCCGACTCTCAATGAAAAGCAGTATGGGTTCATGCCGCAACGTGGCACTGAGGATGCCCTCTATGACCTGGTGGAACACGTTAAAGAGGGTATTAGAAGCAAAAAGATGGTCCTCTTAATTTCACTAGACATAGAGGGAGCTTTTGACAATGCGTGGTGGCCTGCAATAAAACTCCAACTCATAAGGAAAAAATGCCCTAAAAACCTCTACGAAATGGTTGGCTCATACCTCAGAAATCGGAAAGTCATGATCAATTACGCTAGAGCTTCATGTGAGAGAGAAACCACGAAAGGTTGTGTCCAGGGATCCATCGGAGGACCAACCTTCTGGAATGTTATCTTAGACTCTCTACTGTATCAACTTTCAGACAAAGGGGTATACTGTCAGGCATTCGCGGATGATGTTGTCCTGGTGTTCACGGGGCACTCAACGAGTGCTCTTGAGCGACAGGCCAATGCCACCCTGGAGACTGTGGTGGAATGGGGTGTCCGGAATAAGTTAAACTTTGCTGCGCATAAAACCAATGCCATGCTAGTTACAAAGAAACTTAAATATGACCTCCCAGACCTCCACATGTCTGGCAGAAGAATTAATCTCGTAGAGGAAATAAAACTACTAGGCCTCATTATTGACCGTAGACTCACCTTCAAAGCGCACGTAACGGCTGCATGTAAAAAGGCAGCTGACTTATACAAGCAGATAGCGTGCGCAGCGAAAGTGACCTGGGGCCTAAACGGTGAAATCACAAGGACAATCTATGTCGCAGTCGTTGAGCCCATGGTGATGTACGCCTCAAGTGTGTGGTCCTCTGCAACGGAGATGCAAATGATCAAAGATCAGCTAAACACGTTGCAGAGGGGCTTCGCACAGAAGATCTGTAGAGCGTACCGAACGGTCTCGCTCACTTCCGCACTAGTCATCTCAGGACTGCTCCCGTTAGACCTGAGAATACAGGAATCGTCCAGCTTATTTAAGACAAAAAAAAAGAAGTCGCTGGATTATCTACCACCTGGAAAAGAGCTCGAGCACCGAGTGGATCACCTGAGCCAAACTCATCCCTCAAGACTGATAACTGCTACGTATGAGCTCCTCGAAAACGTGGACCCAAAAACCATAGTTTCCCACCGAATAACCGGCCCTCAAATATATACCGACGGAAGTAAGATAGAGGGGAGGGTCGGGGCTGCCTTAACATGGTGGGAACAGGGCAGGGAATCCAGCTACGCCACCTACAGCTTGGACTCATCCTGCACGGTCTTCCAATCGGAGCTCTACGCACTTAACAGGGCGACTCAGCTGGTCAAATCTAGGACAGAACCTATTGTCAACATATTAAGCGACTCAAGATCTTCGCTCGATCTGCTGAGAAACCCAAAAGTGAGCCACCCCCTAATTAAAAACATCAAAGAAAACATAGGGGAGATCAGAGAGAAGGGAAGAGAAATACGACTGTTCTGGTTGAGGGCACATTTTGGAACGGCTGGGAATGAGAGGGCTGACGAGCTAGCGAAGGCGGCGGCGCTCGGGGACGTTGCAGCATTAGATTATGACAAAATCCCCCTCTCTTATGTCAAGAAAAAGATCAGAGAGGAATCTGTCCGCAAATGGCAGGACAGATACGAAACCTCCAGCACAGGGGCAGTCACAAAAAATTCCTCCCGGATGTTGAAAAAGCATACCGAATAGTGAGGAAAACAAAGCTGACGCCCATTCAAGTGCAAGCATTGACAGGACATGGAGGGATAGCGGAGTACTTACACAGGTTCAAGTTGAAAGACAGCCCTGGCTGTGAGTGCGACCCTGAAGTCAATGAATCTGTGTGGCACGTGATCTTGGAGTGCCCCCGGTTTGAGTTGGCACGTCTGGACCTCGAATTCCAAATAAATAGAAAACTAGTTCAGTCTGACCTCCACAACATCATTAACGATGACGAAGAAAGATCACTTTTCTTAGCATTTGTGGAGTCCATCTTCCGTACTGCTGCCAAGCGAAACGGTTCGACCGCCTTAGCACCATCCACAGTGACTTACGATAGCACACACGCTTCCGTTTCGGACACTGTGGACACTCTGTCTGAAGAACCAAGACAGACCAGCGCCGTACACTTCACCGCAGAACACCAAATGCTTGAAATCGCGGAATGTGGAAAATCGGGACTCAGGATCCGTGGAGTAGCTCTCTTCATGGACAACAACTCAGAAAGACTCGGGATAAGCTTTTGTTTAGTAATGGGCCGAAACTATGTCAAGATCTCGCCTGGCCTCGCCGTTTTGCTGAACGGCAGTACATTCAAAGTGAGCATGAAGCGCAAAACATATGACGCGCTAATGGAGATTGAAATCGCCAATCACCGATGTCGACTAGTAAGGTCGAAAAACAAGACGATCTTACTATTCGCATGGAACGAAGAAAACACCCCGTTCGTTCAAGCATGCTCACTGCTCAAGAAGCTCGGAGAGGCACAGAATGACATGGTGGTCACACCCCGAATTATAAGTGTGGATGCTATGGTGGTCTTGCACGAAAAGGGTGAAGTCGCAGATCACATCGGTTGCATTAAAGCCTCAGAAAAACACGAGGTAGTCGTGTACGAGGACAGAGGAGAAAACCTAAGTTTCCTCAAAAAACACGACTCTGCAACGGCGAGCCCTGTTGATAGCTGGGGTCACCCTATAGCAAATTCGGAAACACAAAGCGGCTCAGAACGACTGCAGCTGAAAATAGCCGGGGAAAAGGCCGCGGCCCGTCAGAAAATAGCCGACAGCTCAAAACCAAGGAGCATGACAAGCGCTTTTCTACAAACAGCAAGCGCTGCGGTTCAGAACTTACCCGTGATAGCAAAGAAAAAGATAGGAAGTATAAGACAGGCAGAAAGGCAGATGACTGC
This sequence comes from Luehdorfia chinensis, assembly GCA_019845155.1. Classification (NCBI taxonomy): domain Eukaryota; kingdom Metazoa; phylum Arthropoda; class Insecta; order Lepidoptera; family Papilionidae; genus Luehdorfia; species Luehdorfia chinensis. Next base: position 19,953 of record JAHVAK010000203.1, read on the forward strand.
CATCAAAAACTTCTTAAGAGAGCCTCCCAAGGACCGATTACCGAAACCCACCCACTCGAGAGCCTATACGGGACGAGTCAGCCCGCCGGATCTTCGCCCAGTGGTGGAGCCTAAGGACCACATCATCAACGCCTTCCTCGAATTTAAAGAATTCACAAAAGCAACGCTCGAAAACAATCTCACTACATGTAGGAATATCCTACAAGCCTACCGTCTCGGCAGTGAGAACTTGTTAAGGGCGAGGCTCGAGGAGGCTGAGGCTGCCATTTACGACAACAGAGCATCCACCATCTTGAGAGGTGAAATGAATCACCATATGGCGGCCTATAGTGGGACAGCTGGCTTCATAGCTCTGGACGCGGAGGAGACGGAACGACGAGGGAAAATAACATTCAATACTCCTCCCAACGACCCCATAGTAGTCACCGCCCGGTGCACCAAGGTGATGCTGGAAGATAGGATCCTGAATATGGCGGAAACCATTTTGGATCCTGTTAATTCCGGGGAGCCATGGGACACATGGACGGTACCAAAAATAAAATGGATCAACGGAGTACCCGGATGTGGCAAAACGACGTGGGTGGTAAGCCACTTCGATTGGGGAACGGACCTGGTGGTCACCACAACAACCGAAGCAGCAAAAGACTTGAGGGCGAAACTAGCCAATAGAGTAGGTGCCGACGCTAAAACCAAAGTGCGCACAATGGCCTCCATTCTAGTTAACGGGCTAAGAGAGTCTGACAGGAGTCGGTGTAAAAGACTCATCATCGACGAGGCTCTCATGAACCACTTTGGCGCAATAGTGATGGCGTCAAGGCTAAGTGGAGCCAAGGAGATACTGCTTATCGGTGACATAAACCAACTTCCCTTCATCGACCGCGAAAATCTTTTCGAAATGCGATATACTCGCCCAAACCTCGTGACCACAATAAGTCAGGAGCTCCTGTGTACGCACCGGAACCCGATGGATGTGGCGTATGCACTTAACGAAATATATAGTGGCATATACTCATCCAGAAACCAAGTCCACTCTCTGAAGAGGGAGAGGTACACAGGAAAGCAAATACCAAATAACCTCCAGAATACACTCTACCTGGTTTTCACCCAGGCAGAAAAGGAATCCCTTATCAGCCAAGGGTACGGGTCGGGAACAGGGTCGAAATTGCTCACCGTACATGAGGCCCAAGGTCTCACATACGAAAGAGTGATAATAATACGAACAACGGCGAGTAAACTAAAACTACATGACAGCGTCCAGCATGCTGTGGTGGCAGTGTCAAGACACACAGTCAGTTGTGTATACTACACGGACGACTGTGACGACGCAACTGGCAGGCTAATTCAGCAAGCAATGGCTGCATCAACAGCAAAGATAAAAAAGTACATCCTCAAAATGGCAATCCGAAACAGGGACCACTCAGTCGTGGAGAATCTAACATCAGAAATTGGGGCAACTAGCATAGTGCTATAGAAATAACATTCCCGAGGCAGTCTCCACGGCTAGAATAACTGTTTCCTTAAATTTTTGAAAATGTAATAGTTACAAACAATGTTATTTAAGAAACTTACCAAAAGAAGAATAATAATAATATTTAACATTAAAATATGTATAAGTAAGGAGTACAATAAGTAATACGTAGGAATAAGTAAAAAACTTTTTGTAAAAATTAACAAGGGCACGGACACTAAGTCTGTGGAAATTTTAATAAACTCCCATCGAGGGTGGTGTAACTCTCGGTGGAAAACATAAAAAAAAAAAAAAAAAAAAACCTAACCTAACCTAACCTAACCTAACCTAACCTAACCTAACCTAACCTAAACTAACCTAACCAGTCCCGTCCCAGACGCCGCCGCGTAAGCAGCAAAAACGTTTTGCTCCGCAGTTTAAAAATAGTTAAAAATAGTAAATACAGTGATATCGAGTTGAGTGATATATCAAAATGTTGGTGTTTGTGCATAGAAAAATCTGGATCGTTTGAATCCAACGATAGGAATAAATTTAAAGTGAAAAACAATGAAAAACAGCAAAATATACCAAAAACCTGCAAAATTTTGACAGTTTTCTGCGTGCGGCGGAAGATTCTTCGCTATACCCCACCATTTTTATGGTGCCCTTTGAGAGCCCTTGACAGAACGCACAGTTTCAGCCATTGCCTGGATTTTTTCAGTCAGGCACTCCTGAAATACAAAGAAAACAGTGATTACCTCTTCAACACTTGTTTTTGGAAGGAGAAACGTGCGGATCTAAACAATTTTTGAAATATGTTCGCCATCAACAGGAAAAGAGACTAAAACTTTTTCTGCCGAAATTGGACATTTTTCAGGCAAGTTATAGACTATATAGTGGTTTTTTCTTAAATAGTGAACTTTAAATCTGTTATATCTTCTTAAGTAAATCTAAAACAATATAGTTTTAATACATAGATATATCGTACATAGTACAGAGTATCTTGTGTAAAAATTTCAGATTTTTTTAGCGAGAAATTTAGGAAATATTACTTGTTTTATAAATTGTATATGCCACGAGATCAGGGACCCCAAAACGTTTTGAAAGATTTTTTTATCTGTAGTTGTAGAGTATAATACGTAGAACATTATTCAATTGGAAAAATCGCTAAAGTGTACTTAACAAAAGAATTACAATTTTTTTTTGTGATAATTAACAGTTTTTCTTCTTTTAATCTTTTGTAACATATCAGACATCTTATTGCTGTAATTATTGTGTTAGAGGACACAAAAACCTATTCGGGGAGCCCAAACACGAATAGTTTATCTCTAAAAACCTCTGAGATAAAAAAAAAAACTCATTTTGGGCGCCATATTTGCAATAATTTTATGCTTAATAACTTTTGATAGGAAAAAGATATCGAGGCCGTGCTTGGACTTATTTGAGAGGTAATCCCACGATCAATCGTTTTCTAATCGAAGCCAAAAATTCAGAAAAGGGAAAAAAAAAAAATTTTTTTTTTTTTTTTTTCTCTTCTCAATATCTTTAAATTTATTTTTATTGTTGTTTTGTTTGGATTTCTTGTAACTATGTCTCAAAAACCGTCAGCCGCCTCAATCGACATGCGCAAACGGGCACTGTTGAGCTGTTCAAAGGAAAAAAGTAGCGATGAACACTCTACAGGGTTACCAAATACTCCTGAGACTATCTCTACACAATCCACCACCTTACCTTTGGCAGCTTTACCGGCTGCTGCCAATAAACTCCTACAAGATGCAAAGGCTAATTTAGAGCAATCAGGTAACCTTAAGACCAGCATTAAAGAGAAAGTGATTTCAAGCCTCACAGGGATGTACGAAATCATATTGAGACTAAGCGAATCGCGTCAAACGCTACAGCTTCAGTTAGAAAAAGCCAAGTCATTGGGGAAGGACGAGTTGCTGCGCATAGAAAAGGAGCACGCAGGAAGATTGGAAGCTTTGGCTGGGGTTGTAAAGGGGACAGATGATAGGGAATCAGCAATGGAAATTTTGAAGGAGGTTAGAAATATAAGACATATATTAATCAATGACGTAGCTGAGAAGATCAGCAAAATGAGACCATTAGATGGTACAAGACATGATGATGGGGAAATATTGACACAAGTAAAGGAAAATGGACGAGTCTTAGGGGAATCGAGAACTCAGTTGAATAAGTTGGGAAATCAAATAGGACAGTTACAGAACAACATAATAGTAAATACAGAAATGGACAGATCCACTTATGCAGAAGTGGCAGCCCGAAAGCAATTACCAAATCGGACTTCTTTTCATTCCATAATAGTATCTTCAGACAGTGAGAACGACAATAGTCACGATGTCATAAATAAAATAAGAAAGGCAGTCGATGCAAAATCTAGTGGAATCCGAGTAGACAGAATAAGGAAAGCCAAAGACCAAAAAGTTATCTTAAGCTGTGAATCAAAAGACGATCTTGTAAAGTTAACAGAGAAAATAAAAGTCTCGAGTACAAATTTGCAGGTAGGAGAGACGAAAAACAAGGACCCCCTAATAGTCATAAAAGATGTTTTGTCGTACAATTCAGATGAGGATATTATTAAAGCAATAAAAAATCAAAACAACCATATATTAAAAGATATACCTCCAGAAGATCTGAGAATGACAATACGGTACAGAAAAAAAGCAAGAAACCCCCACGAGAATCACGTAGTATTGCAGGTTTCTCCGAAACTTTGGCAGCAAATGACATCTGTTGGTAGAATACAGATAGATCTACAACGGGTACGGGTACAAGACCAGTCGCCACTGGTGCAATGCTCCAAGTGTTTGGGATTCGGCCACGGAAGTAAGCTTTGTAAAGAAGCCGTGGCACTGTGTAGCCATTGTTCTGGTCCGCATTTAAGAGCAGACTGCCCAGGATGGTTATCAGGACAATCACCAACCTGCAGAAACTGCCATCTAGCGAAGGACGAGAAAACTGACCATAATAGTTTTGATGACAGGTGTCCTATACGGAAAAAATGGGACGCGATTGCTAGAACTAGTGTAGCATATTGCTAAACTTGACAAAGTTAGACTAAATCTAACGAATTCCTTGCAAAATACTCTCTGTCAGCGTAAATACAACGTAATACAAATAAATTTGCAAAGAAAAAAACTAGCTACAAATGAACTGTTTATTGAAGCTAAGAACAGAAAAATATCATTTGCATTAGTCCAAGAACCGTATGTGGGCGACTCAGGAGAACTAAAGCAACTCCCAGGCAGCAGAGTAGTCCAATGTGGGAAAAAAGAAAAACCAGCAAAAGCTGCAATAGTAGTGTACGACGAAGAAATTACTGTACACAAAGACCCTACACTGACTACAGAAAATATTGCAGTGGCTTTGTTGCAAACAGATAAATGGTCAATGGGTGTCATCTCAGTATACTTTGAAGACTACTTACCGATAGAACCATATATGGAACAAATCGAAAATATCTATAGAAAACTAAAAGTTAAATATTTCATCATGGGTGGGGACGTAAATGCCTGGAATACGTGGTGGGGTAGTGCATTAATAGATCATCGAGGAGTAGCAATACAGGAAACCATGGACGAATTGGGATTGCATATATTAAACGAAGGATCCGTACCCACCTTTGACACCATTCGAGGAGGCAAAGCATATACAAGTCACGTAGACATAACAGTGTGTAATGATCAATTAATGAACTTTGTAAAAAACTGGAAGGTAGACAGCGAAATCATCAGTTCAGATCATAATGCTATTACATTCTCAATAATCTTAGAAAAAACGCAAGAAAAAAAATTAAACAAGACTACTAGAATATATAACACCAAAAAAGCAAAATGGACGGATTTCAAGATGATATTTGCAAAAAAGCTAGAAGAAAATGAAATAAAAGTAACATGCATAGAAAAAATAGAAACAAACGTTGAAATGGAATTAACAATTGAAAAATATAATGATAGCATACAGAAATCAAGTAGAGAAACTATACCCTTGAAAAAATTCAAAACAGAAATAAAATTACCTTGGTGGAATAAAGAACTGGAGACACTGAAGAAAGAAGTGATGACCAAAAAGCGTAGAATCCGATGCGCCGCCCAACAGAGACGCAATTACGTAATACAGGAGTACCTGGAAGCAAAAACAAAATATGAAAATGAAGCAAGGACAGCACAAACAAATAGTTGGAAGGAGTATTGTACAAAACAGGACCGGGAAAGTTTTTGGGACGGGATATACAACGTAATTAGGAAAACATCTAAAAGGCAAGAAGACCAGCCACTTGTGAATGGAGGAAATGTGCTAAGCCCTGAAGAGTCAGCAGAAATGTTGGCGAACACGTTTTTTCCAGAGGATACAGAAGAAAATGAAAAGTTTGAACATCAAAGAGTACGCGAAAAAGCTAACGCGATAAATGATTATTTAATAAATGATACACAAGATCCTCCATTCACGAGAGCTGAGCTGGAAAATGTCATGAATAGCTTTAGCTCAAGGAAAGCGCCAGGATTAGACGGCTTCACAATGGATATCTGTGCAGCAGCCATAAGCACAAATGAAGATATTTTCTTAGCAATAGTAAATAAGTGCTTACAACTATCATACTATCCAAAGCTGTGGAAGGAAGCCGTTGTCATAGTTCTCAGAAAACCCGGGAAAAGCGACTACACACACCCGAAGTCATATAGACCTATAGGACTCCTACCAATACTAGGGAAAATATTGGAAAAAATGATTATTAAACGAATTCGGTGGTATTTGCTTCCAAAATCAAATCCTAGACAATATGGCTTCGTTCCCCAGCGCTGTACGGAGGACTCCCTATATGATCTATTACAGCACATAAAAGATAACCTTAAAGAAAAAAAGATAAATGTAGTAGTATCTCTAGATATAGAAGGGGCCTTCGACAGCGCTTGGTGGCCAGCCATTAAATGTCGTTTGATTCAGAAAAAGTGTCCCCAAAATTTGCGCAAGATTATAAATAGCTATTTTGATAATAGAACAGTACGAGTACGTTACGCTGGCAGAGAAGTAGCAAAAACGACTACGAAAGGATGTGTACAAGGATCGATAGGAGGGCCCACTTTTTGGAATGCTCTGTTGGATCCCTTACTAGACCTAATGGACGAACAAAAAGTTTACTGTCAGGCATTTGCTGATGACGTCGTCTTGGTGTTCTCTGGACACCAAATCCCCGAAATAGAACAGATTGCAAATCGGACTCTCACCCATGTACATGAGTGGGGACAGCGCAACAAACTGATTTTTGCTGCACACAAGACCAATGCAATGGTCATAACAAGAAAACTGAAATTTAATACACCACAATTGTGCATGGGAGGTTCCGAAATCCAAGTAGTTGACGAAATTAAAATTTTAGGATTAATAATTGACAAGAAATTGACTTTCCACAGCCATGTTGTGCATGTATGTCGAAAGGTCGCAAATATATACAAACAATTAGTAAGATCAGCAAAAATTACGTGGGGATTGAATTCAGAGATCATCAGGACGATGTATGTGGCTGTAGTGGAGCCGATAATACTGTATGCTGCTAGTGTATGGGCGGGAGCCGCGGAAAAGATATCTGTGCAAAAATATTTAAACTCACTACAGAGAGGCTTTGTGCAAAAAATCTGCAAAGCATATAGGACGGTATCGTTAAACGCGGCACTTATACTGACGGGGATCTTACCACTGGATCTGCGCCTGCATGAAGCAGCTAGGCTCTACGAAGCGAAAAGAGGGAAACCTCAGGAGGACATACTAGGAGACAGAAAAGTTGAACAAAAAGTCCTTTTTATAGAAGCAATACATCCAGCACTGGAAGAGGAGGTAACATACACATGTATTGAGGATATGCAGTCAGAAACAATGAAAAATATAAAAACATCAGGAATGCAACTATATACGGATGGCAGTAAAATTGAAGGAAAGGTAGGAGCAGCATTGTCACTATGGGACGGAAGTAAAGAAATTTTAAACAAAAAGTTTAAGTTAGAACCCTTCTGCACAGTATACCAAGCCGAATTATACGCTATTTATCAAGCCACAATACTCATAGCGAAACATAAGAACAATATTTTTAATATACTCAGTGACTCTAGAGCAGCTTTGGATTCACTGAAATCTTCGGAAAACTTCCATCCCCTCGTATTTAATATTAGGACTAATTTAAATAAACTTAAAAAAGATGGAAAATCAATACACTTATTCTGGATTAAGGCACATGTAGGGATGGAAGGTAATGAAAGGGCAGACAAATTGGCAAAAGAAGCAGCTTTATACAAAAAAACATCAAGCGACTATGATAAATGTCCTATATCCTTCATAAAAAGAATCGTAAGAGAGAATTCTGTAATGGAATGGAATAAAAGGTATTTGAAAGGCGAAACCGCCAGTAACACAAAATTATTCTTACCTAACGCAGAACTCGCATACCGTCTGATCAGAAAGATAAACCCTTCCCCAGCAATGGTACAAGTAATAACAGGTCATGGTGGATTCTCAGAATACTTACATCGATTTAAGTGCAGGGACAGTCCCGCTTGCGTATGCGATCCGCAGGTTGGAGAGTCGGTTCTGCACTTGATCGTTGACTGTCCAAGGTATGATGGAAATCGATTTGACCTAGAACAAAAAATAAACATAAAAATTAAAAAGGACAATCTATATGAACTATTAGCTGATAAAAGTAAAAGAAAGGTATTTATCAAATATTGTGAAAATATAGTAAAAGAAGCTTGTAAAAGAAATAAAAGTTAGCATAGTGTTATATAAAAGTTAGATAAGAATCAAGGATATGTAAAAGAAGTAAAATAATTATTAATGTAAGAAAACATGTATAGCATATATTACTAAGTAATATGTAGACTACACATAAAAATAAATGTATATGAAGTAAGTAACACTAGTATAAGAAAAAAAAAAGATATGTAAAAAAAAAAGCAAAAAAAAAAAGGAAGAAGATAAAAAAAAAAGGAAAAAGGTAAACAGCAAAAATCAGCTGCAACAAAAAAAAAAAAAAAATTAAAAAGCAGTAGTTAGTAGAAGTAGTGAGTAGAGTAGATTAGTTGAGTAGAGTAAGTATATCCAACAGAGCAAGGTAAAACAAAAAAAAAGATACCATGTATTGCTATACAAGATCTCTGACCACCATGTCAGAGGGGCCCTAGCATAACATACAAAAAAAAAAAAAAAAAAAAACCTAACCTAACCTAACCTAACCCCAGTGTTCTGCCAGCCCCCGAGCCGTACGCATCGTTTCTGTGTCGCTCCGCGTTTAAAAAAATCGCAAAAATAGGTTAAAGTTCACCGATTTCAGTGTGGAGTGCATCGATTTGTTGGTCTTTTTGGCGCCTACAAGCTGATGGTAGTGTTTTCAGTGCGAAGTGCAGTGTTTTCTGTATATTTACTGGAAATTGTGGAGTCCACGCCAAGAAAAGGTAAAATTTCACGTTAAAATTTTACACATTTTTGCGTGCGCCGCGATTTTTAGATCGAAAACCTGCAATTTTTATTTATGCTCTGTAAGTATTGCCATCGGCTCTACATTTTGGTTTTTGTTCTGGATTTTTCCTGTTAAAATTTAGGAAGATATTGACAGAAAACTTAAAGACCACGTGGCGTTGAATATTTTAACCGCAATCGTGAGGCTACTTTCAAAGCTTAAAATAGATTGGCGGCAACACGCTTGGTGCGTTGGCAAAAACGTCAATTTCGTGGAATTTGCCGATTTTCACCGGCGGATTGCTCTGGATCTTAAGATCCAAGCACTCCACAGAAGATCTTTATGTGTATATCGAAAACCCCAAGACTCTACGATAAGCGGTTACTGAGTTATAAGCTCCGAAAAATTTCTAATATGGCGGCCAAAATGGCGAAGATTTGAAAAGCCACGATATCTCGACAACGGAAAAAGATAGACCTGTCGTGTTTGGACTTTTCTGAAGCGCAATGATGTTGTCTAGCGATTGGTGATGAGAGACAGGGTGAAAAATACAATGGTGTCAAGAAATCCTGAAAAATCGCTGAAAAACATGTAACTCCAAGACTATTGGAAATTTTTGGGTTCTGTAAACGGAAATCTGCTGGTCATTCAGACCTCTAACTTTGACGGGGTGGAATTTGTTGCTGGGCACACGGGAAGATGCACCACGTGGAGCTAACAATTCACGAAAAAGTTAATATCTCTAAAACAGTGAGTTGGAAAAAACTGAAATTTTGTATAGATCTTCAGTGCTAAATTTGCTATAATAATAAAAAATAAAAATGATATGCAATCGCTTAAGCTCCATCGCTTAAGCGATTGCATATCATTTTTATTTTCACCGGCGGATTGCTCTGGTAGTAATAGAAGACTACATCATAGCCAGAGAAGAATACAAAAACCTACTTACTGAAACGATAACTAAAAGCTGGAAAGAGTTTTGTTCCAGGCAGGACAAGAAAAACATGTGGCAAAGCATTTACAGAGGGATTCGCAAATCCAACAACACTCCTGAGGACACACTCCTTAGAGCTACAACATTTAGTAATATTCTGTCTCCGTAGGGATCAGCGCAATTACTCGCTGATACTTTTTACCCCACTGATGACAGCAAATCAGATGCAGAAGTACACGAGGATATGAGAGGGAAAGCTGAAACAACAAGGACCAACTGGCTTAAGAACTCAAGTGAAGATACTGTAACTCTGTTCACGTCTACTGAAGTAGAGACTGTATTCAGTACAATGAGCCCAAAAAAGTCACCTGGGGAAGACGGTTATACTGCTGACATATGCCACTGGGCATATATGGCTAACCCAGAGACACTGCTCGCCATCTATAACAAATGCTTGAGTCTCGGGTACTTCCCTCAAATCTGGAAAAGGGCAGTAATTAAAATCATCCCAAAATCAAACAAAGAGAACTACACTCTTCCAAAATCCTACCGCCCCATCGGTCTTCTTTCAGTACTGGGAAAGGTTTTGGAAAAGATGTTCGTCACTAGAATGACCTGGGAACTAGGCAGAGAGAACCAAATGAGCGGTCGACAGTACGGGTTTGTGGCACAGCGACGTACTGAAGACGCTTTTTACGATGCCCTTGGAATTATCAAGGAAGGCTTAAAAGATAAGGAAATTGTTGTCATAGTCTCTATTGATATCGAAGGAGCGTTCGACAATGCCTGGTAGCCTGCGATGATAAACGAGCTCGAGAGTAAGAAATTAGATAGACATATATGTAGATTAATAAGCAGTTATCTATCACAAAGGCAAGTAAAGCTCAGATATGCAGACACGGAGATAATAAAGCAAACAAATAAGGGGTGCATACAGGGCTCTATCTGTGGCCCCCTGCTGTGGAACCTACAGCTAGACCCACTTTTGAGGGAAATAGAACATATGGGAACCCACATCCAAGCATACGCAGATGACATAATGGTCATAGCCAAGGGTAAAACAGCAAGGGATATAGAAAATGAATTAAACCCCATACTTAACCGTATCCTTTGCTGGGAAACAACGAGGAAAATGAAATTGGCTGCCCAGAAAACGCAGGCTATAATAATAACCAAAAAGACAAAATACGACAGTCCGAAAATATTTCTGGATAATACCGAATTAAAGTTCTCCGACAGCTTAACAATACTGGGACTAACGATAGATAAAAATCTTAACTTTGTTCAACATATCGATAGAGTCACAGAAAAGGCCATTCAACTTTACAAAAAAGTCTCAAGAACTGCAAGGGCAAATTGGGGATTAAACTCAGGAATCCTAAGAACGATATACATCACAGTCGTGGAACCAACTGTGCTATACGCTGCCGGTGCCTGGGGATCCGCAGCAGGAAAGAAACAAATCAGAAGTAGGCTAGATAGAATTACCAGAGCTTTTAGCATTATGATAAGTAAAGCACATCGAACAACATCCCTAATTTCCTGAGAGCCCTACAAAATAAAGAACTCTATGAAGTCAAAAGAGGCAAGCCATTGCTAGATTTACCAGGCCGAGAACTAGCAAGATCTATAAGTCCTCATACACTACCTCACCCAGGGAAGCGATTAAAAACAAGATACGACTCCATCACAACACAGAACGACGTCAATTCTATAGGAAACGACTGGCCCTGCATATACACAGATGGCAGCAAAATCAATGGGAAAGTGGGTGCTGCAATCACTTGCTGGAAAAACGAAAGAGAGATCCACAAAAGCAGGCTCAAACTTGGAAACCATTGCAGTGTATACCAGGCAGAGCTCGCAGCGATCCTGAAAGCCACTGAAACTATGCTGAGCAAACTCACATTAAGGAAAGCGAATATCTTAAGCGACTCACAATCTGCTCTCGAATGTCTTTCAAATCCCAACACCTTAAATCCCTTAGCAGCCGAAATCTTGGAACGCGTGAGGGACATCGAAGAAAGACAGGGTGAAGTGAGACTCTTCTGGATAAAAGCACATTGTGGAATACCTGGCAATGAGAGAGCAGATGAGCTGGCTAAGTTAGCGGCTGAAACATCTAAACAGACTCCTGTGTACGACCGTTTCCCTCTATCCTTCGCGAGGCGCCTCATTAGGGATAATACTTTGCTTAACTGGCCACAGAGATACACCGAAGCAGAGACCGGACGCCTGACAAAATCACCTTGAAATGCATTAAAATTAATAACATAAGATGCCAAATTTTAACAGGCCACGGGGGTTTCAAAGCATACCTAAGAGAGTCCGTACTGTGAGTGCGACCAAATTACCGCTCAAACAGTCGAACATGTATTAATAGATTGCCCTAAATACACATCACTAAGGCTAAACTGTGAACGCCGTATGGGCTTTGCGCTGGACGAAGAGACGATGCATAAAGCAATCAACGACAATGACAGTCGGATCCATTTCCTGGAATTTGCTGAAAAAGTAGCAACTAAAGTTTTAAAAAGCAATGGATCCAAAATATAGAATAAGTGATGTTTTGATATCTTGGTAGTTCGGGTAGTTATTGTTATAATGCGGACAATACATTAATTATGAGGTAACTTGTATAACTGTAGTATTAGCCTAAATGTAGAAGTAGTGTTAGCAAGTACGTAATTAGCTATGATAAACAATACATAGAAACGATTGTGATATTGAAGTAGTAGACAGAAAAGTACAGTTAAATTTAGATATTAGAAACAATCACAGTAAATATAGTAACACATAACTATTGTATAATTTATGAATTGTAAATAAGGCAGAATACTGTAATAGAACGAAAAATATGAAAACAAGATAAAAAAGCTGCTGTATAATTAATAACAGCAGAAGAACTGAGAAAAAAAAAAAAAAAAACCTAACCTAACGTAACCAAGATAAAATTGAAGGTAGAGTCGACTCTACCTAGAGCAACAAATTATAAAAGTAGAGTTTAGTTTGCTTGACTTTTAAATTATACATATTTAAAACTTTTACAAATTAGTATTAGACTTGGGTTTATTGACCTTTATATAAAACCAACATGATTCGAACGCCAGCCGGAGCAAAAGAGAGCGGACCAAAGGCCGTGTTAGTATCACCTATGGACAACGCAAAGGCAGGACCTTCCAAAATACCGAAGTCTCAAAATGTTCGAAAGTCCATAGAAGACATAGAGCAGGTATTAGCTGGAACATCCCCAACGAGGAAATTGACAGGACCAGCTCAGCCCACAAAAGCTATCTACACCTCCAGGAAAGAAAAACCTCATGCAATTGACGTCAACAAAAACACAACAACTATCCACCGGGACGGCGACAGTCACAAAAATAAAGAAAAACCACCCTACACCCAGCCCCATAAATATCAGGACGGGCTCTGTTAGCAGGGAGGAGGAGGCTGCTGAGATTCACAGGAAAGGCCTGGAGAACCTTGGCAAATTCCAAAACCTTAGAAAAGATGTTAGGCTGCAAATAAAAGAGGCCCTGGATCGGCTATACGAGCTGGCCAAAGCTGTTCCGGTGGCACGAAAATTAGAGGATGAACTGGAGAGGGAGAGTGAAGGAGAAAAAATGGAAAAAATGACACAAACAAGCATACCAGAAAGTGTAAAGGACCAAGAAAGGAATGGGAATAAAGCGAAAGACGAAAGCCAGATATTGGCTAGGATTGAGGAAAATTCAAGACTACTCCTAGAAAATGGACGGAAGATGGAGGAGCTTAAGGAAGCAGTAGAGGCACAGAGAGTGATCCTCGAGAGGGCAGCATACGCGGACGTGGTGGTAGAAAGCCAAAGTAGGAGCAAAAACCCGGAACAGCCGTCTCTGCACTCCTTGGTAATCTACTCGACGTGTGAAGTGGAAACAGGGGAGGAAGTCTTGGAAAGGGTGAGAAAAGCAGTAGACGCGAAGGATGGGTGGGTGAAGGTAGAGAGAGTAAGAAAGGCCAAGGATAGGAAGATCATTATGGGTTGTAAGACGGAACAGGAGAGAAAGAAAGTGAAAGAACGGCTGGAAGCCGCTGGGGAGGGCCTCATCGTCGAAGAGGTCAAGAATAGAAACCCGCTTTTGATTCTGAGGGACGTATTGAAAGTACATGACGACGCGGAAGTCGTCAGAGCCCTCAGAAATCAGAACCGGGAGGTCTTTGGCAGCCTCGACGGCGAGGACGGTTCCCTAGAAATCAAATATAGACGGAAAGCGAGAAATCCTCACAACTGCCATATAATCCTTAGTGTTTCGCCCAAGATATGGAGGGGTCGATTGACGAGAAGAAGTTGCGAATCGACCTCCAAAGGGTTACGGTGGATGACCAATCGCCGCTGGTACAGTGCACCCGATGCTTGGGGTACGGCCACAGCAAGCGGTTCTGTAAGGAGTCTGCTGATTTGTGTAGCCACTGCGGGGGTCTGCACTTAAGAGCGGAGTGCCCAGACAGACTGGTGGGGACCGTACCAGCGTGCAAAAACTGCATAAGAGCGGATATTCAGCAATTCTGGTCATAACGCCTTTAGCAGTGAGTGCCCAGTCAGACGAAGGTGGGATGCACTGGCTAGGGCCTCCGTAGCATATTGCTAAGGTGGTCCCACAGAAAACCTACCAGTACAAACTAGTCCAAGCTAATCTGCAGCGTAGCCAACTGGCTACGAATGAACTCCTGATTGAAGCAGAGAAGCGTAAGGTAGCCATAGCACTGCTTCAGGAGCCTTATGTGGGTGGGACACGGAGAGTTAGGAGCTACCGGGGTGTCAGAATATTCCAGAGCTCAGGAACGGGAAATGGGACTGTTAAAGCGGCCATCGCCGTCCTTGACGATGACGTTGACATAGTACAGTACCCACAACCCACCACGGACAACATCGTCGTGGTGGGAGTCCAAACCAGAGCATGGACGATCACCCTAGTCTCCTACTACTTTGAGCCGGATCAGCCCATGGGACTATACCTAGAGCATATAAAAAAGGTCGTGCAAAAAATTGGACCTAAAAGGCTAATCATAGGAGGAGACGCTAATGCCAAAAGTACTTGGTGGGGTAGCAAAAGTGAAGATATCCGAGGCGAGGAAATGTGCGGAGGTCTTGCTGAAAATGATATGCATGTCCTTAACATGGGAGAGGTACCCACCTTCGACACCATCAGGGGTGGAAGGAGATTCTGCAGCCATGTCGATGTGACGGCGTGCACGGCGGACATGCTGAATCTCGTGGACGGATGGCATGTAGTGGAAGGCCTCACGAGCTCGGACCACAACGGCATAATGTTTGGTATAGCATTACAAAAATCACAAGGCATAAAAATACAACGAACAACACGTAAATACAACACTAAAAAAGCAAATTGGGGTCTCTTTCATGAGAAACTGACCAAGATTATGCACGACACCAAACTCACTACACAAAACATTGCAGAAATAAAAAACAAAGAACAAATAGACTTTACAGTAGACACATATACTAAAGCTATAACAGACACATGTAGACACACAATACCAAACAAAAAACACACAGAAACACTTACAGTGCCGTGGTGGTCCGAGAACTTAGCTGTGATGAAAAGACAGGTGGCGACGGATCCGCAATGCAGCGCCGATCCGCAGGGAGATGGTTGTAGATCTGTACCTGAATGAAAAAGAGAAATACGAAATAGCAGTTAAAGAGGCAGCAGAGCAAAACTGGAGGGATTTCTGCGGGAAACAGGATAGGGAAGGAATGTGGGAGGGTATTTACAGGGTAATTAGTAGGGTCAAACGTAGAGAAGAAGATGTTCCTTTGATAGAAGGGGAAGTAACGTTGGATGCGGAGGGCTCTGCTCGACTCCTGGCTGAAACCTTTTACCCGAGGGACTTGAGGGACGAAGACAGCACACATCTGCAAACAAGAGCATTAGCGGAAACAATAAACGAAGACGGTCATGATAAACATGACCCCCCGTTTAAACGAGGTCGCAGTCAAGTCTTTCAACCCCAAGAAAGCCCCCGGGGCTGACGGATTCACGGCCGACATATGCTCACACGCCATCAGTGTGGACCCAAAGTACTTCCTGGCTCTCTTGAATAGATGCATGGCACTTGGCTGCTTCCCGAAGTCCTGGAAGGAGGCAACAGTGGTTGTGTTGAGAAAGCCGGGTAAGGACACTTACACCGCGCCAAAGTCGTATCGACCTATTGGGCTCTTGCCCGTATTAGGTAAGATATATGAGAAGATGCTGGTGAGCCGGCTCAAGTTCTACGTGCTGCCTCGTATTAGTACTCGCCAGTACGGATTTATGCCACAGAAGAGTACGGAAGACGCCCTCGTTGCGCTTATAACACGGATCCGCGAAAAACTGGACGAAAAGAAGCTAGTTACACTGGTTTCCCTAGACATAGAGGGCGCTTTCGATAGTGCTTGGTGGCCAGCGATAAAGACCAGGCTGGCTGAGGAAAAATGTCCCGTGAACTTGAGGCGGGTCATTGGCAGCTATCTCAGCGACAGGGTAGTGGAGGTCAGGTATGCGGGAGCTGCACACAAAAGGAGCACGGAGAAGGGATGCGTTCAGGGCTCCATAGGAGGACCAATCCTATGGAACGTGTTGCTGGACCCACTCCTTAAGCTGATGGAGGAAAAGGGAGTCCATTGCCAGGCATTCGCGGACGACGTGGTGCTACTTTTTGATGGTGGTGAGGCCCGGGAAATAGAGGGACAGGCAAATGCTGTCCTCGAATGTGTTCGGGCGTGGGGTGTCGAAAATAAGTTAAAGTTTGCACCACATAAGACCTGTGGTATGGTAATAACAAAGAAACTTAAATTTGACACGCCGCGCCTGAGCATGGGAGGGGTCAGCGTTGGTATGTCCCCGGAGATCAAGATCCTCGGGCTCACCATCGACAACAAGTTGACTTTTAATGCCCACGTCTCCAGCGTCTGTAAAAGAGCTATTGGTGTATACAAGCAACTGATTAGAGCGGCCCGCGTAAGCTGGGGACTCAGCCCAGAGATCATACGTACGGTATACATCGCGGCGGTGGAGCCGGTAATACTCTACGCTGCAGCTGCATGGGCCCCAGCAGCAGAAAAATTAGGAGTACGCAAGCAGCTTGCCACGGTCCAGAGGGGTTTCGCACAAAAAATGTGTTAGGCGTATCGGACGGTGTCACTCAACTCAGCACTCATACTCACGGGGACACTTCTTCTAGACCTCCGAGTCCGTGAGGCAGCATCGTTATACGAGGCTAAGAAGGGAGCACCTAGACGTGAGTTGGCTGATAGAGTGATTGAGAAGATGACATCTAAGATACAAGCCCCACATCCTGCGGAACATATGGGGCTGGAGTTCCAAAACCTGGTGGACGAGGAACAATACTCTAGCCACAGTGATTATGCTGTGCGCATTTTCACCGACGGGAGTAAGATTGAGGGCAGGGTCGGTGCGGCGCTATCCATTTGGAATGGTGGTGTAGAGACCAAGGCCCTCAAACTTGCTTTATCACCATACTGCACCGTCTACCAGGCGGAACTACTAGCCCTGTGTAAGGCAACGGAGGTCGCACTGACACGCGGCGAATCCGAGTTTGCAATTTATAGCGACTCGAGAGCAGCACTCGAGACCGTGACAGACTCTGGCTCCTCTCATCCTCTGGCAGTCAAAACTAGAAGCAACATAAAATGTTGCTTACTCCAAAGCAAGGTTATATCCTTGTTTTAGATTAAAGCATATATAGGACTGGCGGGGAATGAGAGAGCCGATGAGCTTGCGAAGGAGGCAGCCCCGAACTTGAAAAAGAAGCCGGATTACGATCGGTGCCCTGTCTCATTCATCAGACGTTGTATTCGGCAAGAGACAATCGATGAGTGGGACAGAAGGTATAGGTCGGAGACAACGGCTTCGGGAACAAGGATGTTTTTCCCTGACGCAGTGACGGCATATGTTATCGTCAAGAAAATAAAAATTGATGGCAAAATAACGCAAATTCTCACGGGGCACGGGGAGTTCTTCTCGTACCTGAATCGTTTCAAGTGCAAGGGCAGCCCATCTTGCCTCTGTGATCCTGAGGCAAATGAAACGGTCGAACATCTGATCGTGGAATGCCCTATTTTTGCCAGAGAAAGATTTGACGTAGAGCAAAAATTAGATACAAAACTAAACTTAGAAAACCTACCCAAAATTATAAAAAGTAAAGAGCGAGACTTATTTTTAGAATTCTGTAGTAAAATTGTAATTAGTGTAAACAATAGAAATAAAACAGATTAAATAAAGTATGATTGCAAAATATAATAATTATATGAGTGTAATCATACAAAGAAAATGTACATAGTAAATAATTAATTAAGTAAATAGACTAAGAATGTATATAATATATAACATTTGTATAAATCCTATACTTGTTGAACAACAAAAAAAAACAAAAAAAAAAGAAATTATAAGAAAATGCTTCCATGTTCGCAACACTTATTGAAATAAAGAACCCTATATACCCTGTAAAATTAGTAAGATTAGTTAGGTGGGAAACCCACCCACAGTGACACAAAAGATGAAGAATGACAGAAAGAATAGTATGAAGAATAAAAGTACGAGAGGCAAAAATGCGAGAACTGGTATGAAAGGAAAGCAGCTAGCATAGGCTCCGATCATGTTGGAGGACATAATTGTTTATAAAAAAATAAAAAAAAAAACCTAACCTAACCTAAATCTTGCCCCAGACTGCGAACCATGTATGAGAAAATTCAATCACGCATCGATTATGGATAGTAACAATCAATTAAATATACTGATTTTAGATTTATCTAGATTGCACTACTGTGCAATCTAGATAAATCTAAAATCAGTCTTCACGAATTTACACTCTCATTCATGGCCGGTCAGCATCAGATAGCTCTGGTGTCGGAACCATACGTCGGCTCCGGGAACATTGTTAAACCTATTCTCGGTCTAAATATCTTCCAATTCCCTAACGGCAACAGAGTCAAGGCATGTATATTGACAAAACCAAGCAGTGTGTCTGTACTGGGCTTATCCCAGTACTCCACCGCAAATTTGAGCGTGGTGCAGTTGAGTGTCGGAGGCGGTAAATTGTACATCGCATCCGTTTACGTTGAACCGGATAGACGAATATAATACCCTCCAAAAACTGGAGATCTTTTTAAAAATGACGAGTAACTCTCACTAATTGATAGGTGGTGACCTAAATGGCTGGCACTATCTATGGGGCAGTGATCGAGCAAACTCCCGCGGCAATGACGTAGTTAATATTGCATACGGCAATGACATGTTCTTCTGCAATAAAGGTCGCACTCCCACCTTTGAAACCACCACGCATGGGCACATTCGTCACTCCTTCATCGATATCCTATAGCCACCCTAGCTTCTAGTTCCGTATACGATCGGGTGTCGGATTGGAGAGTCGACCCCGATATTTGTCCTTCCTCACAGCATAGAGCAGTAGCGTTCTGTATCAACGCCTGTGGCAAAAGAAGAAACACCAATAAAAAGACCAGTACCTTCAAATATAACACTCAAAACATTAAATGGGATGAACTTAAGACCTCGTTCACGTCCAAGATTACGGAGTATCTACCTAGTGATATAGTGGTGGAACAATTGGAAGAGAATGAACTCGAAGAATACATCGTCTCTGTCACATCAAGTATACAGATGGCGTGCGATGTACTAATTCCGCGATCTCGAGGTCGCAAACATCGTTGCCCATGGTGGACAGAAGAACTGGAAAGCCTAAAGAAAGAGGTAATACGAAACCACCACAAGCTGCAGAAGCTATTTCGCCAAAACAAACCTCTCGACGAGGCGCTACTAGAAAAGGAACGTTTTAAAACTGCTTACTCGAAAGCTTTCACAGAGACATCTACTAAAAATTTCCGGGAATTCTGCGAAAAACAAGGGAAGGAGGACGTATGGTCGGTGACTAATAGAATCATCAAATCCGGTCCACCAATTCAACCTCCAGCAACTCTTAAAAAAATTGATGGCAGTTACACATCCTCCAGCTCAGAAACGGCTCATATCCTCCTCGAAAAAATCTACCCCGATGATGATTTAAATGACACCCCAATCCAGAAACAAACCAGGAGTTTCACTAAAGCTCTGCCAAACACTTCAAACGAACCGCCTTTTACTTCTGAAGAAATCTTAACGAATCTAAATAGTATGAGTTACAAAAAAGCCCCAGGCACAGACCACCTCACTTCTGATATCTGTTTGTTCTTCGCCAAATGCTTCCAAGATATTATCACCTCTATATTGAACAGATGCCTCGAAATTGGTTATTTTCCTGAAATATAGAAACAATTTGGGAAGAATTTTGATGAAGGCATTCATCAAAATTCTTCCCAAACCTAATAAAGACGACAACACAAACATATCCTCCTTTCGACCTATTGGCTTGATTAATGTATTCGGAAAACTGCTCGAAAAGCTTATCACCCGTCGATTATCTTACTTCATGCATCAGAACAACCTTTTCAATCCCGCACAGTTTGGCTTTAGGGAACAAACTTCTACCGTCAATGCTGTCACAAATATAATCAGTAAAACCAGACAAGCCACAGAAAACAAAGAACAGGTAATCGCTGTTTCGCTCGATATACAAGCAGCATTCGACTGTGCTTGGGTGGCCAGCCATATACCGAAAGCTCCATAAGATCAACTGTCCCCGTAATATCTACAGAATCCTACACAGCTACTTCCAACGTCGTCTAGCGATCATCAACTTCAGTGATTGCTCGGTCACCAAAATGCTGACAAAAGGGTGTGTGCAGGGTTCTGTTTGTGGCCCGTTTCTATGGAACTTCGCTCACATCGCTGGCAGTGGCTTTCCGTCGCGCAAGTTCCTCGGTTGCAGCTTTAATATTACGAACTGCCAACCTAATGCCGCGTACAAAGTTCCCCTTTAAGTTGCGGGAACGATCCGCTACCGTTTCAATTGCCTGCAGTTGGCTATCGATATAGCTTCCTAGATCTGCGTCGGCTTGCGACCGCATTTCCCGGGCCAGCTCCTCTGGGCTAGGAAGGCTTTTCTTAGCTCTGGTGTTCGAGAGTGTCATGGAAGGTTCCAGAAAATCGTCCTCCATATCCACCTCGTCTTCGTCTCCTGGAGAGGCCACGGGGCCAGGAGACTTTCACTCGAAAGCACCAGTCTTCCTGGCCCCGGCAGCGGATCTGGTCTGTGGCTCCGCCGCCAACCACATTTCGGCCGCGGAGGATAGGGAGAGAGGCAACGACACACCAACACTCCTCTCCCTCCGCGGCCTCACCACCGCCGCATCTACGGTGCGGCCCCGCCAAAGTCGCGGGGGACAGGGAGAGAGGCAACGCAACACCTACACTCCTCTTCCCCCGCGACTCCACCTCGGCTGCAAAGGGCAGGGTGAGCATTGTCGACTCACTCCTTCCCCCAGCAGTCCACCATTACCGCATCGACGGTACGGCCCCGCCAGAGTCGCGGAGGATAGGGAGAGAGGCAACGACACACCAACACTCCTCTCCCTCCGCGGCCTCAACACCGCCGAATCTACGGTGCGGCCCCGCAAAAGTCGCGGGGGACAGGGAGAGAGGCAATGATACACCTACACTCCTCTTCCTCCGCAACTCCACCTCGGCTGCGTAGGGCAGCGTACTGCTCCCCCCAGCAGTCCTCTTATTCGCGTCCGGAGTGGGCTTGCGTAGCCCACTCGGAGCTACCTCGACCGAGAACCCATTGGGGGGGCCTCACGGGAACCTTTTTTTTTTTTGTACGTGGGGAAATCCTGCATGGATACCCGACTGGCCAAGGGGGCAGCCGGGTTATGTCAGACTCTTACCGACTAAAACCCCACGGTGGCCTCCATCAGCGCAGTATCGGCAATAATCGTTTTCGGGAACAAGCTGGAGGTCATTCACGACCCGCAACTGGTTACCGAAACCGAGGCTGCGGTCCTCCTGGTAGCGGGGCACCTGAAGTTCGGAGTAGTATCTGTCTACTTTGAAGGGGAGCCAGATATAGAACCCTACCTAAGGCGAACCCAGGCGGCGTGTTCAAAGCTCGACACAAAAAACATCATAGTGGCTGGAGACATGAACGCTTGGAGCCAATGGTGGGGAAGCAGCATATAGGATGTGAGAGGTGCAGCGTACAATGCCTTCCTGAATGAAATGGAGTTCCGTATCCTAAATACAGGCGACACACCAACGTTCGAAAATTACAGGAGAGGGAAAATCTGTTCGAGCATAGTTGATGTTACTGCATGCAGTCTGCCTCTGCTCGGAAAAATAGAAGACTGGAGTGTGGACAGAAGTCTTATAACATCAGACCACAATGCTATTACCTTCACACTGCGCTTGGGGACTGCTCTCAAACAACTGCGATCCTCCACGACGCGCAAATATAACACCTGAAAGGCAAACTCGTCGGACTTCAAAACTCACTTCAGATCTCTATTAACAGAAAGAGCTATAAATCCAACATCTGTAAGCGAAGTTAGAACACCAGAAGATCTGGAATCCATCACAATAGCCTACACAAACATTATCCAGGAATCTTGTGAAAAGACTATACCGGAGATTGGCACAAGGAAGGAAAATGCTGTACCCCCATGGTGGTCAAAGTCCCTCAACCAATTAAAAAGAGAAGTCCTTCGAAAAAAGAGGAGAATAAGAAATGCAGCACCCGGCCGAAGACAACTCGTCATTGACGAGTTTCTTGCTGCTAAGAACCAATACACTGCGAGAGTGAATGAGGCACAAACCGAAAGCTGGAAGGAGTTCTGCACGACACAAGAAAGAGAGAGCATGTGGGATAAAGTTTACAGAGTTATCCGAAAAACCTCAAAAAGACAAGAGGACATGCTTCTGAGAAACACCGAGGGCAATACCCTAACCCCAAAAGAATCGGCAGAACTCTTGGCCCACACATTCTATCCAAATGACCACGAAACAAAAGACAAAGGGTGTCATAGGAAAGTACGGGAACTGACAGAGAATATATCAACAAACGACTTAGGTTTATCGAAGGATGATCCACTGTTTGCAGAAGCGGAGCTGGATTTAGTGCTCAATACACTAAACCGTAAAAAAGCCCCTGGACTGGACGGGCTTACAGCTGACATCTGCTCCGCTGCCATCCTTAGCGACGTGGAGGTGTTCTTAGCGATAGCCAACAAGTGCCTAACGCTGGGGCACTTTCCAAAGCAATGGAAGACTGCTCATGTGGTTATAATTCGAAAATCGGGGAAGGATGATTACACGCATACTAAATCCTACAGACCCATAGGCCTCCTGTCGGTTCTCGGGAAGGTAGTGGAAAAGTTAATGGTGGGCCGACTCCAGTGGCATATCCACCCGACTCTCAACGAAAAGCAGTATGGGTTCATGCCGCAACGTGACGTGTTAACGCACTGAGGATGCCCTCTATGACCTGGTGGAACACGTTAAAGAGGGTATTAGAAGCAAAAAGATGGTCCTCTTAATTTCACTAGACATAGGGAGAGCTTTTGACAATGCGTGGTGGCCTGCAATAAAACTCCAACTCATTAGAAAAAAATGCCCTAAAAACCTCTACGAAATGGTTGGCTCAAAAGCAACACTCGAAAACAATCTCACTACATGTAGGAATATCCTACAAGCCTACCGTCTCGGCAGTGAGAACTTGTTAAGGGCGAGGCTTGAGGAGGCTGAGGCTGCCATTTACGACAACAGAGCATCCACCATCTTGAGAGGTGAAATGAATCACCATATGGCGGCCTATAGTGGGACAGCAGGCTTCATAGCTCTGGACGCGGAGGAGACGGAACGACGAGGGAAAATAACATTCAATACTCCTCCCAACGACCCCATAGTAGTCACCGCCCGGTGCACCAAGGTGATGCTGGAAGATAGGATCCTCAATATGGCGGAAACCATTTTGGATCCTGTTAATTCCGGGCAGCCATGGGACACATGGACGGTACCAAAAATAAAATGGATCAACGGAGTACCCGGATGTGACAAAACGACGTGGGTGGTAAGCCACTTCGATTGGGGAACGGACCTGGTGGTCACCACAACAACCGAAGCAGCAAAAGACTTGAGGGCGAAACTAGCCAATAGAATAGGTGCCGACGCTAAAACCAAAGTGCGCACAATGGCCTCCATTCTAGTAAACGGGCTAAAAGAGTCTGACAGGAGTCGGTGTAAAAGACTCATCATCGACGAGGCTCTCATGAACCACTTTGGCGCAATAGTGATGGCGTCAAGGCTAAGTGGAGCCAAGGAGATACTGCTTATCGGTGACATAAACCAACTCCCCTTCATCGACCGCGAAAATCTCTTCGAAATGCGATATACTCGCCCAAACCTCGTGACCACAATAAGTCAGGAGCTCCTGTGTACGCACCGGAACCCGATGGATGTGGCGTATGCACTTAACGAAATATATAGTGGCATATACTCATCCAGAAATCAAGTCCACTCTCTGAAGAGGGAGAGGTACACAGGAGAGCAAATACCTAAAAACCTCCGGAATACACTCTACCTGGTTTTCACCCAGGTAGAAAAGGAATCCCTTATCAGCCAAGGGTACGGGTCGGGAACAGGGTCGCAATTGCTCACCGTACATGAGGCCCAAGGTCTCACCTACGAAAGAGTGATAGTAATACGAACAACGGCGAGTAAACTAAAACTACATGACAGCGTCCAGCATGCTGTGGTGGCAGTGTCTAGACACAAAGTCAGTTGTGTATACTATACGGACGACTGTGACGACGCAACTGGTAGGCTAATTCAGCAGGCAATGGCTGCATCAACAGCAAAGATAAAAGAGTACATCCTCAAAATGGCAATCCGAAACAGGGACCACTCAGTCGTGGAGAACCTAACATCAGAAATTGGGGCAACTAGCATAGTGCTACAGAAATAACATTCCTGAAGCAGTCTCCACGTCTGGAATAACTGTTTCCTAAAATTTTTTTAAAATTATAAATAGTTACAAACAATGTTATTTAAGAAACTTACTGAAAGAATAATAATAATATTTAACATTAAAATATGTATAAGTAAGGAGTATAATAAGTAATACGTATGAATAAGTTATAAAACTTTTGTAAAAATTAACAAGGGCACGGACACTAAGTCTGTGGAAATTTAAATAAACTCCCATCGAGGGTGGTGTAACTCACGGTGGAAAAAAAAACCTAACCTAACCTAACCTAACCTTTTTTTTTTTTACATGGGGAAATGCCTAACGCATACCCGCCTTCACGGGGAGAAGGACGGGTTATGTCGGACTTGCACCGACTAAAACCCCATGGAGTTTCGCCATCGCCGCATGCAAAAAAAAAACCTAACCTAACCAGTCCGGTATCAGTCATTGCCCCGAACGCCACGTTTTTAAGTAGCTCCGCGCTTAAAAAATCCTTAAAATAGGTTTTTTGCATCCGAATTTGGTGAACGATGGTTTCAGAAAGTGAAAACAGGTGAAATATCGGAAAAGTGGTTTTAAAGTTATAGTGAAAACAGTGATTCTCTCATATAATTAAAACTAAAAACTAAAATGCTGTGCGATTAAGCGCTTTGACCTACACTTTTTTGAGTGTAGACTGCAAATATTGATGGCCCCCACAGTTGGGCGAAATTTGAGAATTTTTCTGTGACAAACCTCGGAATAAACAGCTAAAAAAAAACAACTAAAAAAACAAGTGCCACGTGGACACGTGTTTCTAGACGCGTCATCGAGCGGTTGCTTGTGAGGACGTTTTCTGGTAGCAGACACGGAGAGGCGCCGGGAGCAACTTTCAGAACATTAAAAAGTTAAGTGGTGAAAAAGTTATGGAACTTCAAAAATTTTGCTAGTTTTGAAAAATTAATATTTTAAAAACTAAATCCATTACCCCAAGATTTTATAGTGTGTAACTGTTAAGAAGTGTTCAGACAATACTTATCTAAAAACTTGGAATTTTCGTTTTAATAGTTTTTAAATTATAAGTTTTTTGTATTATAAGTTATAAGTTATTATAAGTAATTTTTGTATTATAAGTTTCAAAAGAACACGTGTTACTGTTAAAATTATTGTTTTAAGCTTTAGAAATAGATATTCATATAGTATATAATTTAGTACATATAGTGAAATTTTTGTAGATTTTTAAAATGACAGATATGGAATTTACAACAAAATTTGTAAAATAAAACAGGTTATTTGCAAAAATATACTCGGGGGTGGCTCATAAAATATAGAAATATATAAAACTGTTCGGCAAATCGGTTCAAAAACGACGAAACGAGACCTCTGCTGGCGGAGTCAGCGGGCATCTTGAAAACCTAAAAAGCTGTATTACAGTAGTTCTAAGAGTCGTATCGAGTCGCGGTTTGGGATCCTAGTATTGCCCCGTTGAGGCTCTTAGATTAAGGATAAAAATGTCTCTACATAGAGTCGCAAGAAATAAACCACAAATTTGACATTAGCAGGTAGTAGAGAAATGCCTGCCCAGTGACCGGGTGAGGGAACACTGAGCCCGCCGTGAAGTCCTCCTTAACTCTCACATAGGAGAGAGCAAGGAAAAGCCCTACTCGCAAGGTTATTCGCCGCAGGCCAGCAAGTACGCAACTGAGTACTTACTTTCCGGCGGCCAGGGTGCACCGTCCCGGCATGCTGCTCCTCCTTTTGGACTGAACCAAGAGGAGCAGCAGCAGTCGAGCACACGAGGAGGTTACCGAGCATAGCACCCCAACCTAACCTTTTTTTTTTACATGGGGAAATGCCTAACGCATACCCGCCTTCACGGGGGGAAGGACGGGTTATGTCGGACTTGCACCGACTAAAACCCTATGATGTTCCGCCTTCGCCGCATGTTGGCAGGGCCACGGGAACGCTCACGCACACATCCGCGACCCCACCGGCGCTGGCCGCCTAACATCGGCGGCCCCTTCTCGGGAGAGGACAACTCCTCCCTACTCTGCTAGATTTCTCGCGCGCATTTGAAACCCTTAACGTATCCTTACTTCTTTCCAAATTATCATTTTACGGAATAAGTGCAAACGCAGTTAAATGGTTCGACAGCTATTTTAAGAACCGTTCTCAGCTAGTCGAACTGCAGCAAAATGAAAACGATAAAAGTTTTTCCGCGATTCGACCTGTCGAACGGGGAGTTCCGCAGGGGTCTATTTTGGGTCCACTGCTTTTTATGATATACAGCGCCGATATCATCAGCAATATAAAACATTGTAAGTATCATTTGTACGCAGATGACTTACAGATGTATATTTCTTTTAAGCCTTGCGACACAGGAACAGCGTTGGTAAAGTTGAACTCTGATCTGGAGCGCATATCTTTATGGTCTGAGCGTAGCGCATTGGTTTTAAATCCGAAAAAAACCAAGTATTTGATTCTGGGAACACCTACTCAGATACGGAAGGTTAGTGCAAGACGTCCAGCTGTCGTTGTAAATAATGAGACAATTAAAAGAGTCTCTGAAGCGAGGAATCTTGGAGTGATGATGGACGAGAACCTTAGGTTTGAAAAGCATATTATAGATATTGCACGTAATTGCTTCTACAGACTAAAAGTACTGTATCGAATTCGGGATTATTTAAGCGTTGCTTTACGTATTAACCTCTGCGAGTCCCTCATTCTCTCCAAATTTAATTACGCAGATTCCCTTATAGGGTCACGTCTGTTAGTACGGACTAAACAAAATATACAAAGGGTACAGAATGCCTGCGCGCGGTTCTGTTTTAATGTACCACCGCGTACACACGTGACCCCTTTCTTTAATAACGCAAATATCTTAAAGATGGACTTCCGCAGGCGTCTACACTTCGCCACCCTGTTATTTGGTATAGTAAAATCCAAAGAGCCTATATACCTCTACAATAAGCTGAGTTGGGCCCAGGACGAAAGTAATATGTATCTTACCAGATCGTCTGGTAACAAGCTAACATACCCCTTCAACCGCTCAGCCGCTTTTAGAGGTAGTTTCAAATATAGTGCCACAAAGTGTTGGAATAACCTCCCGCCTCCTTTGCGTGACTTAAAATCAGTAAATGGGTTTAGAATTAGATACAAATTGTTATTGTTAGATGAACAAAAAAAAAATAGTGGCTAACTATCAATAAAGGTAGGTTTATGGGATTGACTATTTATTATCATAAATTAATATATGACTTGGAAGGAGTGGGATTATGCTTTCGTGCTCATAATTTCAAAGTAGCTTTATTATTTAACTACGCTGTCAATAGGAGCTTACAAAATTAAAAACTATTTTGTGCCAGATTAGCATGGCGGTGCACATGGAGGCGTCCAAGTTTCCTCCTGTTCTGGGCCGAACTGAAAACCAGTGCTGCGATGTTAGCATCGCGGCTTTAACTGAGTTCGGTCCACTTTACGATTATATGCTGCAGCACAGATATTTTGGTAATAGGTATATGTGTGTATGTGTGTGTATATATATATATATATATATATATATGTGTGTGTATATATTTATTTATTTTTTTCGTAGTGGCTAAGACATTTTTTTTTGTTTTCTTTTATTTTATTTTATTTCTTGTTTGTATTTTGTGCTGTATGTTTTTTAATCGTAAATAAATGTTTTACTTACTTACTTACTTACTTACTCTCCTTCTCAGCAAGGCGCGCTGGAACACATAACGCGCCTTCCAGCACGGCCCCCTTTGTTCGCGCAACGGACCCCCCCCCCCCCCCGAGATCGCCACGCGGAGGCTACGGGGCCAGGAGACTTGCACTCGAAAGCCAGTCTTCCTGGCCCCGGCTGCGGATCTGGTCTGTGACTCCGCCGCCAACCACATTTCGGCCGCGGAGGATAGGGAGAGAGGCAACGACACACCAACACTCCTCTCCCTCCGCGACTCCACCTCGGCTGCGGAGGGTAGCGTACTCCCCCCAGCAGTCATCCGGAGTGGGCTTGCGTAGCCCACTCGGAGCGACCTCCTCGGGTCAGCCCGTCGCCACAGGCCGACCATGTGGGCTTAGCTTCACCGTGGGTGACCAACCTTTTTTCGCACACATCCGCGACCCCACCGGCGCCGGCCGCCTATCGTCGGCAGCCCCTCCTCGGGAGAGGATAATCCTCTCCTGTCTCCTTCCTAGTAAGGCGCGCCGGAACACGCGACGCGCCTTCCAACACGGCCTCCCATTGCTGTGCGCAACGGACCCCCCTGAGTCCGCCACGCGGAGGCCACGGGGCCAGGAAACTTGCACTCGGAAGCACTAGTCTTCCCGGCCCCTGCGACGGATCTGGTCTGTGGCTCCGTCACCAACCACGTTACGGCCGCGGAGGATAGGGAGAGAGGCAACGACACACCAACACTCTTCTTCCCTCGCGGCCCCACCACCGCCGCAACTACGGTGCGGCCCCGCCAAAGTCGCGGGGGACAGGGAGAGAGGCAACGCAACACCTACACTCCTCTTCCCCCGCAACTCCACCTCGGCTGCGATTGGCAGGGTGAGCAGTGCCTACTCACTCCTCCCCCCAGCAGTCCACCAACGACGCATCCGCGGTACGGCCCCGCCAGAGTCGCGGAGGACAGGGAGAGAGGCAACGATACACCTACACTCCTCTTCCCCCGCGACTCCACCTCGGCTGCGGAGGGCAGCGTACTGCTCCCCCTAGCAGTCCACCTGTTCGCATCCAGAGTGGGCTTACGTAGCCCACTCGGAGCGACCTCCTCGGGTCAGCCTGAGGCAACAGGCCGACCGGGTTCCTCTTAGCTTCACCGTGGGTGACCAAGCCACAGTTACTGAGCCCCCCCGCCACGACAAGGCTAGAACCCATTCGTGACCAACCTAACCTTACCTAACTTAACCAGTAAGCACCCAGAAACGTAACAAACAACTAGCTCCATACAAAAAAAATTGCTAAAATCGGCAATTTTTGAGCTACACGAGTGGAAGTGCTGTGTTAAGGTGTTCAATTGTGTAATTCACCAGGATTTAAGTGGGCAACTCTGTGTCTTGACGGGTTTAAGTGTGAGAGCTTCTGGACTTTGGCGCAAAATTACACCTTCAAGGTTAGTGAAAACACTTAAAACGTAAACATCTCTGGATAGCCCTTAAAATCTTCTACAAGACGGCATCAAAACGCTGAAGAAATTCCAAAAACCGCCGGAGTATAGGCTTCCGAGTTTTTGTAGATAACCTCCAAAAGCACGTGTTTTCCAATAACAAAAAAAACCACGCGGTCCCCACGCGGTAATAAACACGAGACGGTAACCTCATATCGCACCGACGGACCTACGTGAAGACTCCGCAGACAAAGCCAGGATTTCGCCGGGCCTCCAAGATACAGCTGACGACTTTGCTGAGGACCACCAGGTAAACTTCGAGGGAAGACCCTCCGAGACCATCCGAGTTTGGACTCAATCGAGCCCGAACTCTTAGACCCTTGACACCCCTGACCCCGACCCCCTGCACCCTGACCCCTTGACGCCAGACTGAACCCCCTTTTACCTCCCTTTCTCTAAAACCATCCCACCAATACTATCATTTTATAAACGTATTCATTGTACACCAATACGGTATATTACACCATAGTTAATTTCATTATATAAAATTTCAGGTAGTTCTTAAGATAAAATGTCTAACGTAAACAATTTCCGTCTGTCGGAGGTGGAAACTGTTACGTCCGTAAGGCCCCCGAGCCCACCTTCGGTACCAGTCAGGCCTCCGCGATCGCTGAGAGAAAAGGTTCTAACAAAAACCAGTATGGCGAAATCATCGGTCAGTGAAAGCATGGTGCAGCCCCTCTCTCAGTCAGCCACAAACAAACGCGCAATGGACACTGCCCCGACAGAAAAACTGGCGAAAATAAAAAAGGCTTCTTCTAACAACGCAGCAACGAAGTCCAAACCTCTGTACACTTCTGACAGACACAACAGTACAGATCAATCCTCTATCCCAGACCCGATAGACTTTGCCTTCAAAAAAGTCTCAAACTGGAGGCAGGACGAAATCCCACCTCTTCCGATACTATCGGATGAGGAATTAACTATAGCTTCTCTTCTGGAATCTTCAACATCTGAGGCTCCAGAGAAAAGAAGACCCAGCCTGCTTGTTAATTACAACAGGCGGTTAGGAGTGGAAATGGACATGGTGACGAAGGAAGCCAATGAATTGCTTCAAAAAGGAAAAGAGGCCCTGGAGGTAACATGAAGAGGGAGTGCAAGCAAACCGCTTTTGAATGTCTGCAGTCCCTCTACGAAATTGTCCTGTCTTTATCAGACTCCAGATCCCGCCACAAATACAACCTTGAAAAAGAGCGCTCGCGAAGTGCACAAGAGCTGGTGCGAGTGGAGCGGGCCCACAATAAAATAGTAATGGAGCTGATGAAAGACCTAGCAAAAGACCCTAAAAGAGTCCAAAGCAATACGTGGCTGGCTGGATTTCGAAACTCAAGAACCGTTTCGCAAAACCAGCGAGGTTCAAACAGCAATCCAGGAACTTGGCAAACGCATAGGGATAATCCAGGATAAATTAGCACAACCAGAGCAGGGAACAACGGAGTGCTCATTAGCAGACCTAAGGCAAAACCTTACCGCAATCAGATCCAGCAGTGAAACAATAAAAACACAGTTGGATGAAATGCGCAGATGTCTCGAAAAGTCAACGAGCACAAGCCAAAAAACCCTGCTCTGTCTGGACAAAAAAACAACTTGCCCCTCTGAAGAAACTCACCAAAAATTGGAAAAACAACTGACCAACCTCGAGAAATTGCTGAATGACCTCGACAAAGATATCCAGACTAGACTTCCGGAAGTTTCACAAACAAATCAGGATATAACAAATTTCAAAGAACCCCTCCAACCACTCACCGAACACTTAGAAATTATGCCCTCGGAGCTGAGAATCATTAGGGAACAGAGGCAACGGACACCACCGCCAGCCATCGCAAGCCTGGCCACTGAACTAGAACAGGCTGGTGAACCAAAACCAAGAAATAAGCCAACCTATGCCAGAGTGGCCGCAAGTCCCCCCCCTCCCGAAACCTAACCACACTCTAATAATATCCTCGACGGATCCCAAAAACAACGGGGATAACGTGATCGAGAATATTACAGAGGCTCTGGACACTAAAAAAACAGGAGCCAAAGTGGACCGGGTCAGGAAGGCCAACAACCAAAAGGTGGTTCTTAGCTGCAGCACCAAAGAGGACCTAAACCTTATTCAAAACCGTTTGCCGCGCATAAAACCATCGCGATGTTGATAACAAAAAAGCTTAAATATGATCCCCCAAACCTACACATGGCTGGCAAGAGAGAAGTCCTAGATCACTTTACTAGACTCACCTTTAAGGCACATGTAACATCTGTGTGAAAAAAAGCAGCTGACTTACACAAACAGCTGGCGTGCGTGGGAGGAGGGTAGAGAGTCTAGCTATGTCACCTTTAGCCTCGACTCATCATGCACAGTTTTTCAATCAGAACTCTACGCGCTTCATAAGGCCATCCAGCTGATCAAAACAAGGACAGAATCTGTCGTAAACATATTTAGTGACTCAAGATCCTCACTAGACCTGCTGGGGAACCCAAAAGTGAGCCACCCCCTAATCAAAGCCATCAAAATATCTTTTAGGGGAGATAAGAGAAAAGGGAATAGAGGTACGACTGTTTTGGTTGAGGGCACACATCGGAACGAACGGAAACGAGCGAGCTGAGCTGGCGAAGTCGGCGGCACTCGGAGATGACTCCACCCTAGACTATGACAAAATTCCCCTGTCCTATGTCAAGAAAAAGATCATGGAGGAATCTGTTCGCAAATGGCAGGATAGAATGAAGCCTCTAACACAAAAACCATACCGAATATTGAGGAAAATGAATGTGACGCCCACTCAAGTATAGGTACTGACAGGACACGGTGGCATCGCGGAGTACTTACAGCGTTTCAAGCTGAAAGATAAAGCCCTGGATGTGAGTGTGACGCGGAAGTCAAAGAGTCAGTATGGCACGTTATCTTGGAGTGCCCCCGCTTTCAAACGGCTCGCCAATACGTTGAATTTAAAATTGGAATGAACCTTGTTGAATCCGACATTGCAGCCATCATGAACGACGACGAAAAAAGACTGCCGCCATTCCTACAATTCGCGGAGTCTGCTTTCCGTTTGGCAGCTAAACGTAACGCCACAAACACAAAATCACCACTTACACCCACATACATACACACACAAACCTCCAGCCGTCGTGATACTGCCGCGGACATCTTGCCGGCCTGTGCAAGAGAAGAGAGCTCCATCCACTGTACAATAGAGCTCGAACTACTCGAACACGGAGAGCGTGGCAAACCAGGACTGAGAACCAGAGGACAATTTGGAAAGACTCGGAATAAGCTTCTGTGCTGCAATAGGCCGGAATTTTGTAAAAATATCACCCGGCCTCGCAACCTTGCTTCATGGGAGCACATTTAGAACGAGCATGAAGCGCAAAAAATATGACGCGCTGGCAGAGGTAGAAGTCGCCAACCAACTATGACGTATAGTAGTAGATTAAAGAATAAGACAATATTACTGTTCTCATGGAGCCTAGAAAACACCTTATTCGCCCAAGCATGTGCGTTTCTAAATGAGCCCGGAAAGAAAGAAGAGGGAACTGTAGTCGCTCCCCGCATTATTAGTGTGGATGCCATGGTGGTTCTTCACGACAAAGGCGATACTGCAGACCGCATTGGGTGCGTTAAAGCCTCCTCAAACAAAAAGCACTGAAAAAAGCATCCATAGAAGTAAAACTCACTGCTTGTAGAAATATTCTACAAACTTTTGAACTGGGCAGTGAGGATTTGCTTAAGGTGCTGCTTGAGGAGGCTGAAGCCGCCATATATGACAACAATACATCGACAGTCCTCTGAGGTAGAATCAACCACCATATGGCGGCGTACAGGGGAACTGTTGGTATCGTGGCGTTTTTTTTTTTTTAACGGAGCGGATAGGAAAATTGAAATTTAAAACGCCTCAAAATGACCCAATAGTAGTCACTGCCCGGTACACCAGGGTGATGCTGGACGACGAGATCCTGAACATGGCAGAAGCCATCTACCATTGTACATTGTAGATGGCTTGTAGATCTGACATCGTACATTTCATTCGAAAACATTTTCAACATTGCGTCTGTCGGAGTCAATGTAACGCAAGATAATAATTTATTTTTAAGCTGTACCTCACCAGCATTACATGTTGTAACATTTCAACAGATAGTCCGTTCCGAAGTTAATTTGTGATAATCGAATAAATGGAGAAAGCTCTTTTCACTGTAGCATTTGATAGCGGCATTGACAATACAGCCAAAGCAAATTTAGAGATGGCAGCGAAACTATTAACCTCGGCCCAAAATAATACGCTGGGCGACGTATCCCTCCATTCATTGTGATGCAAATTGTGCCATTCGGATTCTGCTGCAGTTTTATTACCATAAACATCCTCTCTTTGGGATATTTGCAGAAAAAGTGTAAGAGCAGGATCACTTGCTAGGTGCACTTCAATTTGTGAATGTGCTCAGGAGTTCTACTTTGCACCTCTATGCACAAAGTGACCATAAAGTTTTTGCAGCGGTCACGAAGCTCACAAGCTTCATTCTCATTTACTTCACGCAACCTCAGTGTCATGTCCAAGGTTTTAAGTCAAATGTTATTAAAACTTTCTCAAGTTGTGCCAGTGCCCAGTTTTTGTAGCAAACCTCTCCAGTAATTTAACAGATTCTAAATTTTTACTCTGAAATAACATGTTGAGAGTGGTAACGGGTTTCAGTCGTTCTTTCAAAAAATTAAGATAGCATTTGAATACAGGACATTTCATTATATCATGTATTTTTTCTGCCATGTAACATTTGTCTTCTCTCTTTGAAAATAAAAACAAAAGTTTCAATTCTTCCCATTGATCAAGGATTGTAGTAATGGCGTTGTATCGCGCTAATCAACGAGTTCCGCAGTAATCTGCAATTTTCTTTGGATTCCTACTATCATTCATTGCTTCGTATAGATCCTTTGCATCCAGACGTTTGGAACTGTTTTTCTTCATCCGGCCTCCGCACACGATATCTCTCTTCCGCTTACACAAACCTTTGAGTGTGAAAGAGAAAAATAGATTCTAATCTATTGCTAGCGGTAGAGAACGCGGTACGGTAATGGTCACAAAAATTAGGTACGTTCGGAAACACGTATTCAATCAATCACCAATTTGCTTGCAAGGAGTTTTAAACATTCTCTGAAAATTCTCTATATATGAATTTTACCCTAAAAAATACCCTAAATAATTTTCTACCTTAAAAAATACCCTAAACGCCTAAGGTGTGGACACTGTCTATGCTGTTGACAGATGGACAGAATACAAATTTTAAAATTAGTTTGACTAGGCATGTGGGCCACATAGTCGGCACGGAGATATCGATACTTCGGAGTTGGTAATCGATGACAATTTAATGTCAGACTAAATAACAACCGGATACTGATTATTATTGTTGCACAAAATGTATCAATCTATACGTTTTTCTTGATTACTGCTAATTTCTACAGAGTTAAATATAAAATTATAGTTTAAATAAATGTAACGCCACGCCACGCCACGCCATGCCATGCCATGCCACGCCATGCCACGCCATGCTATGCCATGCCACGCCCTGCCACGGTGTGCCACGCCGATCCAATAAATAAGTCTATCAATGACCTTTGGTGACGTCACATCCTAACGCGCTCGATATGGAGGGGATGACGCTATATAAACCGAAGAGCACTCACTTTGATTATCTTACGTTGTGCGCACTCTGATGCGTTGTTACTCTATACAAATTACGTGGAGAATAAATAAGTTAAGACTATTACTAGTGTTCATAAGTGTTTTATTTCTCTTCTGTTACACTCAGAAGTGGGATATGAAGCGTAATCGTCCTAGCGATGCTGGCCACGGAGTCCGTCCACCAGGGTTTATTGAGCAAGAACAACACCAAGACAGCGAAGGTGAGGATTGTTCATCACCTCCTGCCCGAAAACTACTTAAAAATTTGCTGGAAAATGAAGTTGACAGGGCGATACGCGAACTCGATCAAGAAACCCCATCACTCGGACGTTTCAAAGATCACCATGCGGCGTCACTAATCCCAGAATATGACCCCGATGCAGAGGATTGCACGGTGTTTGCGTGGTTGAAAAAGATCGATCAGCTGGGGGACATTCACGGATGGGACGACCAAATTAAAGCGTTTCACCTGCAAGACAAATTACGTGGACAAGCGCGTAAGTGGTACAACAGACTAGACGAATATAATTACACGTGGTTGGAATGGAAGCGCATGTTGGAACGAGCTTTCCCCAAACATCGCGATTATAGCTCATTATTAGACGAAATGATGCAAAGAAGAAAGTTGCCGAACGAAACTATGACGAAATATTATCAGGATAAAGTCACCTTGTGCTTTCGTTGTAAGTTATCAGATAGCGCTAGTGTCTCGTGTATTATCAGAGGCTTACCAAACTCATTGCAACCAAATGCACGTGCATTCCAGTGCACGCGACCTGATGAACTCTACGAGGCTTTTCTTTGTTCGCTTGACGACTATCGTGTACCCACCTTCGAAGCACGTGCATTGACTAAGGATACCAAGCAGTTACCAATCCCAGACAAGAAAATCAATCCTGAAGTTGACCCATGTCCGCGTTGTAAGAAAACGGGACATATTTTACGAAATTGTACACTACCCGACAAACGTTTTTGTTTTAAATGTGGTGTACAAGGTCACATTGCCACCCGCTGTTCTAGCCCATCAACCCATACTAAAAGCTCTTCTGACGCATATAGCAACATCAAGGAAAAATTAGTTCAGAATTACAACGAGATTTACAAGAAGACTGTGAGGGTAAACGGAGTTTTTCTGAAGTCTTATATCGATACTGGAAGTCAAGTCAATGTTATAAATATTCAAATTGTTAAGCTTTTAGCACTCACGGTTAAACCAACAAGGACTATCTTAAAGGGTTTTTCTGGTGGCTTGTTAACTAGCCGCGGTGAAGTAGAATTAGACCTAGAAATTGATAACATTGAAGTTCGATGTAAAGCACATATTACTGATATTGACATGGAGGGTATTCATTTATTGATTGGCCAGCCCGTAATAAACGCTGATCATGTGTCACTTGTGGTGAGTAATGGAACTACTACATTAAGACAGGATCCTAATGCTTCGACGGAATTTAGTGTCGTAGAGAGTGTTCAGAAATTTAAAGTGGTAACGTCAAGCAAAGAATCTTTACCACCCGGCACCTCAATAATAAAGGTCAGGGTGCTGGAGAATACAGAGGGAAATGATGTTTGTACTGCGCCGCGTCACTTCGAACTACAAGGAATCTCTTATTCCTTACCGGCCACGTTACTTCGAGGCTGCGAGGGCTACATGAAGATCATCAACACTGGAGCCAATAACCTTAGTTGGGAAGCTGGAAAAACTCTAGTACGCGCAGAGAGTTGCTGCGAGTCAACCAGACAGCCATGCCAGGTTAGTTACCATGCCAAGCCAATGTCTAGATTGCCAAAAATGTCTAACTCTTTAGTGACTGAATTTCCTAATTTGTGTGATTTACCAATTCCGTCTGCCCCTATTTTTACCGTGAATCGAATCATTGACAGTAGCATAGGTGGAGTACCAATAACCGAAATAAGGATAGGCAATTTAACTAAAAACGAACGTGACGGTTTAATCGACTTATTATTACGTTATAAACACACCTTCGCAAATAGTACAAAAGATCTGGGTCGTCGTCGTCGTCGTTTTTTTGCCATAGTTGCCACGCTTGGCAGGCGGGTTGGCAACCGCAGTTTATTTATTCAGATGTTCCAGGTAGATGCTGCTGCCCATCTACTGGTTTTAATTTCCCTCTGTCGACTTTTACGACTTAATACACATGAAGATTAAACTTACTACTCAGCAGCCGATATACCGTCAACCTTATAGGTTATCTCATGCGGAACAAGGGATAGTTAAATCCAAAGTTCGCGATTTATTAGACGCCGGTATTATTAAAGAATCTGAGTCAGAGTATGCCTTTCCCGTAATCTTAGTCAAGAAAAAAAACGGTGATAGTAGGTTGTGCGTTGATTATCGTGCGCTTAACGCAATAACTATAAAAGACCGATACCCATTACCTAATATAGATGATCAGGTTTCAAAATTGGCCGGCAAGAGATATTTCACTATTCTTGATATGGCTCAAAGCTACCATCAGCTGCCAATTTTACCTGAAGACACTCATAAAACTGTTTTCATTACGCCTCAAGGTCATTATGAATACTTGCGCGTCCCGTTTGGTTTGGCGAACGCCCCGTCGGTTTTTATGCGTTTCGTTAACAGAATCGTTAATTC
The DNA here is from genome assembly GCA_019845155.1 of Luehdorfia chinensis. Taxonomy (NCBI): domain Eukaryota; kingdom Metazoa; phylum Arthropoda; class Insecta; order Lepidoptera; family Papilionidae; genus Luehdorfia; species Luehdorfia chinensis. Next base: position 58,139 of record JAHVAK010000203.1, read on the forward strand.
CATGCATTACGCACAGTCTGACAGTTCCCCTAATGAAATTCTTGCATTTTTAGATGATTTGTTACTACCCTCTGTAGATTTTAATTCTGGTATAGAAATTTTAGAAACTGTGTTGCAAAAATTTCAGTCAGAAAACTTAAAATTAAATATGAAAAAGTGTTCATTTTTACAAAATAAAATTACCTATTTAGGGCATGATTTCTCATGAGGGCGTGCAACCTGCAGAGTCAAAACTAACTGCAGTTTCTAAATTTCCTGTGCCTAGCAATGTTCACGAAGTGCGCCAATTTATAGGCCTTTGCAGTTATTTTCGTAAATTTATTTATAAATTCGCGCTTATTGCTCACCCCCTAACTGACTTAACTAAGAAGAACGTACCATGGCTATGGTATTAAACAGGCAAATAGCTTTGAAGAATTGAAAAAGTGTCTATGCTCTAAACCGGTGTTAGCTTTGTATGACTCGATTTTACCAACAGAAATACATACCGATGCGTGCAAAGCGGGGGTAGCGGGTATATTATTACAGCAACAGTCCGACGGGACCTTGCGACCTGTTATATATTTCAGTCGAGTGACATCTAGGGAAGAAAGTATGTATCACAGCTACGAACTCGAAACATTAGCAGTAGTAGAATCGTTACGTAAATTTCGGGTGTACGTCGTAGGTAAACACGTAAAGGTGGTCACAGACTCTACCGCCGTTCGCGCGACTCTTACGAAACGTGATATTATTCCACGTATCGCAAGATGGTGGCTGTTAATACAAGAGTACGATATAAGTGTGGAGTATAGACCCGGGGAGCGTATGAGACATGTCGATGCACTAAGTAGAAATCCAGTTGATGCTATAAATATTAATCGTCTTGAAGTCACTGATTGGTTTTATACGGTTGTGTCAGGATGAAAAAAGTAAAAATATAATCGATCAATTAAAAAAAGGCTCAGCCGTACCTGATATTATAAACAATTATGCGCTGATAGATGATAGGTTATATAGAAAGACTCTCCTGGGAAACAGACTCGTAGTTCCCGAACCGGCTAGATGGAAAATTGTTCAAATGCATCATGACGATATAGGGCACATAGGGCTGAAGCGTACTACAGATTTAATTAAAAGCGATTTCTGGTTTCCCAAAATAACACGGTTCATAAGAAAGTATGTAACATCCTGTTTACACTGTGCTTATGGAAAGGGTGAATATGGTAAGAAGGAAGGCAAGCTGCACCCTATTCCTAAACCAAATGAACCTTTTCGAATGGTCCACGTCGACCATTTAGGACCATTCTGTAGGACAAAAAAAGGTCATGAGTATATGTTAGTAATAACCGACGCATTTTCAAAATTTGTAATAGCGGAGTCTACTCGGACAGTTAATTCGGTAGAAACAATTAGAATTCTCAAAAAAATGTTTGCCTTGTTCGGTTACCCAGACAGAGTAATAACAGACCACGGAAAAGCGTTCACTAGTAGGTATCTTAAAAAATTTGCTTCCGACAAGCAGTTCAAACATACATTGAACGCAATTGCGTGCCCTCGTTCTAATGGACAAGTTGAACGTACTAATCGTACCATACTGAATGCTTTGCGAGCCACTGATCCCAGCGAAGCTGCTAATAACTGGTCTAATTGCCTTCCCGATGTTATTTGGGGTATTAATAATACTTTCAATGACACTACTGGTTTTAAACCATACGATTTGATGTTTGCACGTAGTGGCAGATCAGTATGCGACGTAACTATTCCGGAACGTGTTACTGAACCAACCCAGTTTAAACGCGATAAGGCTAGTGTACGTATTAAAAAAGCTAGCGCTAAGATGAAACTTAATTTTGACAAACGCCGCAAAAACAGTCATATATACAAGAAGGGAGACTTTGTTCTGTGGCGGCAGGCACCTACAAGTAGTGCTGCCAGGGTAAAACAAAGCTAGATTACATGTATTCGGACCCGTATATTATAATTAAAGTTGTTGGTAATGACAGATATCGAATCAGGAGTATAAAGGGTTATAAAAGGGGATATAAAAGTTTCACCGGACTAGTCTCCGCTGATTCATTGCGACCCTATCGTAGTGTGGTTCCAGTATCTGACAGTGCCAGCAGCTCTGATGACCAACTAGAAACTGAAGACCTTATTGATCTACTGGAAAGCTAACCGAAACCTTGTGTCCCATTGCGGGAGCAATTGTTACAGGATGGCCGACTGTAACGCCACGCCACGCCACGCCATGCCATGCCATGCCATGCCACGCCATGCCATGCCATGCCACGCCCTGCCACGGTATGCCACGCCGATCCAATAAATAAGTCTATCAATGACCTTTGGTGACGTCACATCCTAACGCGCTCGATATGGAGGGGATGACGCTATATAAACCGAAGAGCACTCACTTTGATTATCTTACGTTGTGCGCACTCTGATGCGTTGTTACTCTGTACAAATTACGTGGAGAATAAATAAGTTAAGACTATTACTAGTGTTCATAAGTGTTTTATTTCTCTTCTGTTACATAAACTAAAAAACAAGCTTTTGTATTAAACAAACTAAAAAGTTAAAAATAATCTTTTAATGTTAACATATGTTCAACAGTGCCACAGCAGAAATATGTACAAATAAAACTTTTAATCTTTTGCTAAATCAAAGGCCAACAACGTTATTTGTTATTTTGGGCAAGAGACCCCTTTTCCAAAATGAAATGATACGTCATACCGCCATAGTCAAATTACTTTAAAAATCTTATCTATAGATTTTTCCCTCTTGATACAAAACACATGCCAATTTAAAAACTTTGCGGTTGGTTAAGTAAATAAACTTGACACCATTTTCTCATCAAAATTTAACAAAATAAAGACATAAAATTCAGTAAATACATACATACATAAGATCACGACTGTATCCCATATGGGGTAGTCAGAGACTGGGCACTTACTGCAAAAACAGATGACTGCCACAATCCACGTTTCACCAAAACAATATAATGCACTTGGTGTGATAGGTGGTGAGCCCATCGCCACCATGCGCTATTGGGTGCACAGTGCAGTTTAATTCCTTACTCGCCTTTTACGAGATCCATTGGATGAGATGGAGTGGTAGTATTCTTTTAACGAGCCGCCACCACAGTAAAAATCAAGTGTAATTAATAATTATTAATACAAATTCCGTAAAAATTTTTAGGTAGGTAATTATTTTTTGAAAAAAAAAGATTGAAATCGTAAAGTTAAAAAAATTAAAAATTCAGTGTGATGGATGAACATGGTGACTCTTTGTCACTCTAGCTAAATTCGATTTAATATTGGGGAGTTGCAGCCTTATATCTCCGCGTTCGTTGATTTACAAACGGTTTCTTTCATCACTTCAGCTTATTACTAGTCCACTGCTGAACACGAGTCTCCCCCATAGAATGCTACAAAAGTTTGTAGCTCTCATTTTGGGTGAATTTTGTAGCTCTCTTTTTGTATCCTAAGGGCAACATCTATAAAAGTGTTGTGAATTAATGCAATTGTGGATCTTTTTAAATTTAAGTAGTAGTTACGCTGACAGAATGACGAATCAGACATTAATTTTAATACAGTAGTCAGAGAGATATTTCATATCGACAAACAAACAACTTTGTAAAATAATAATATCGATTTTATAATGATTTCTTATATTTACGCGAACACTACACATTTAAATGAAACTAATTTTTACGGATTTTATCGCGTTTTATTTTATTATTTATAACCCGACGTTTCGAGTGCTTTACAGCACCCATGGTCACGGGCGGACTGAGGTGACATATGTCCCGATGTCATAGTTAACCCGGAGTACCTTCAGCTTTTAATTATTATTCCTTGTCCGATCTACGCAGAAAGAGCTTACTGTGTCTTGAAGTCTTGCAGTGGTATGCTTGGTTTTTGATTTAATTTTATTAATTATAGGATCCCAAGCTGGTGGTAATACCCAACCATCTTCTCTATTAAAATTAGGATGTTTTTTAATTTCAATAGCCTCGCGAATCATCCTTGGTAGGAATCGGTGTTCTTTTGCGAGGATTTGTGGTTTATCAAATCTGATGTAATGGTTGGGATGATCCAGAACATGGTCACAGACTGCAGACTTCCTAGAGCGACGATGCTTCACGTCAGCTATATGTTCTTTTACGCGGGTTTTAACTGATCTTTTTGTTTGCCCTATGTAAGAGAGACCACATTCACAATCCAGCTTGTATACTCCTGCATCTTGTAGAGGGATGTTACACTTGACAGATGGTAAAAACTGACTTATCTTCTTAGGCGGCTTGAAAAATGTTCTTATGGAAGCCTGCTTCAAGATATAGCCAATCTTGTCCGTGACTCCTCTGACATATGGTAGGACTGCAGGTACACGCTCGACTGTGGCCGGCTTCACTCGGTCACTGCGACGAAGGCGCGGAACCCGAAGCTTGTTGTCTTGCAAAACTTGCTTGACATGCTGAAGCTCGGCGGCCAGGTGTTTACTGTCACAGATCCCTTGTGCTCTCTGAAACAAAGATTTGCCCACGGTAGCTAGCTGTGAAGGATGGTGGTGAGATTCACCGTTTAAGTACCTATTTGTATGGGTCTTTTTCCTATACACAGTGTGACTCAAGGTGTTATTAGGATTTCTAATTATTAAAACATCTAGAAAAGCTAAACAGTTATTTGTCTCTAACTCCATTGTAAATTGTATTTTAGAATTTATGGAGTTAAGGTGGTCTAAAAATGCAGTGACTTTATCAGAAGGTAGTATTGTGAAAGTATCATCTACATACCGCTTGTAGAACCTTGGATTTACTGGAGAAGTACGGAGGGCTTTCTCCTCAAAGTCTTCCATGAAGATGTCAGCAACAATGGGAGATACTGGGGAGCCCATCGCCACACCATCCACTTGCCGGTAGTATTGCTCCTTCCACAATAGATAGCCAGATGTTAGGCAATGTCTGAGTAATTCTGCATGTTCTACTGGCATGTTGTTCTCTGTTAGCTTCCTAGTTACAATTGAGATGCAGTCTTCAACAGGTAGGCATGTAAATAACGACTGGACATCAAAACTGACCATAGTTTCATTGTCAGTAAGATGTAGGTCTTTTATCTCACTGACAAAATGGTAGGAATCCTTTGTGTGTGCTCTTGTGTGTCCTCTAAGTGGGGAGAGTATTTTAGCCACATGTTGAGCCAATCTGTAAGTTGGTGAATCGATTTGACTCACTATTGGACGTAGCGGAGCATTGAGTTTGTGTATTTTGGGTAACCCATACAACTTCGGTGGTTTGGCACAAGAAGGTACTATCGAATTTACGTCTAGATTTAATTTCTCGGCGTGTTTCTTTATTAGATCGCTAGTTATTTTAAGCGTGTTAGTCGTTGGGTCTGTCTTGACCTTTTTATAGGTGTTTACGTCCGCCAAAAGTTCTTGCATTTTGAAATTATAATCCGACGTATCCATTACTACCGTAGCGTTTCCTTTATCTGCGCGGAGAATCGTGAGTTCGGGTCTGTTTCGTAAGTTATTTAACGCTTTTAATTGGTCTTTGGGAAGATTCAGTTTCGGCACAGAACTTCGACGTAACATAGACGAAATGTCTTGACGTATAGCCTCCAAATCTTCTTTACCGATATTATTTTTAAACAGACAATCCTCAACACTACAAATAATTTCTTCATACGGTATTCTTCGCGGTGTTATTGCGAAATTCATTCCCTTCGATAATATTATATTATCATATTATAATATTATATTATATTATCATATAATATTATCGAAGGGAATGAATTTCGCAATAACACCGCGAAGAATACCGTATGAAGAAATTATTTGTAGTGTTGAGGATTGTCTGTTTAAAAATAATATCGGTAAAGAAGATTTGGAGGCTATACGTCAAGACATTTCGTCTATGTTACGTCGAAGTTCTGTGCCGAAACTGAATCTTCCCAAAGACCAATTAAAAGCGTTAAATAACTTACGAAACAGACCCGAACTCACGATTCTCCGCGCAGATAAAGGAAACGCTACGGTAGTAATGGATACGTCGGATTATAATTTCAAAATGCAAGAACTTTTGGCGGACGTAAACACCTATAAAAAGGTCAAGACAGACCCAACGACTAACACGCTTAAAATAACTAGCGATCTAATAAAGAAACACGCCGAGAAATTAAATCTAGACGTAAATTCGATAGTACCTTCTTGTGCCAAACCACCGAAGTTGTATGGGTTACCCAAAATACACAAACTCAATGCTCCGCTACGTCCAATAGTGAGTCAAATCGATTCACCAACTTACAGATTGGCTCAACATGTGGCTAAAATACTCTCCCCACTTAGAGGACACACAAGAGCACACACAAAGGATTCCTACCATTTTGTCAGTGAGATAAAAGACCTACATCTTACTGACAATGAAACTATGGTCAGTTTTGATGTCCAGTCGTTATTTACATGCCTACCTGTTGAAGACTGCATCTCAATTGTAACTAGGAAGCTAACAGAGAACAACATGCCAGTAGAACATGCAGAATTACTCAGACATTGCCTAACATCTGGCTATCTATTGTGGAAGGAGCAATACTACCGGCAAGTGGATGGTGTGGCGATGGGCTCCCCAGTATCTCCCATTGTTGCTGACATCTTCATGGAAGACTTTGAGGAGAAAGCCCTCCGTACTTCTCCAGTAAATCCAAGGTTCTACAAGCGGTATGTAGATGATACTTTCACAATACTACCTTCTGATAAAGTCACTGCATTTTTAGACCACCTTAACTCCATAAATTCTAAAATACAATTTACAATGGAGTTAGAGACAAATAACTGTTTAGCTTTTCTAGATGTTTTAATAATTAGAAATCCTAATAACACCTTGAGTCACACTGTGTATAGGAAAAAGACCCATACAAATAGGTACTTAAACGGTGAATCTCACCACCATCCTTCACAGCTAGCTACCGTGGGCAAATCTTTGTTTCAGAGAGCACAAGGGATCTGTGACAGTAAACACCTGGCCGCCGAGCTTCAGCATGTCAAGCAAGTTTTGCAAGACAACAAGCTTCGGGTTCCGCGCCTTCGTCGCAGTGACCGAGTGAAGCCGGCCACAGTCGAGCGTGTACCTGCAGTCCTACCATATGTCAGAGGAGTCACGGACAAGATTGGCTATATCTTGAAGCAGGGCTTCCATAAGAACATTTTTCAAGCCGCCTAAGAAGATAAGTCAGTTTTTACCATCTGTCAAGTGTAACATCCCTCTACAAGATGCAGGAGTATACAAGCTGGATTGTGAATGTGGTCTCTCTTACATAGGGCAAACAAAAAGATCAGTTAAAACCCGCGTAAAAGAACATATAGCTGACGTGAAGCATCGTCGCTCTAGGAAGTCTGCAGTCTGTGACCATGTTCTGGATCATCCCAACCATTACATCAGATTTGATAAACCACAAATCCTCGCAAAAGAACACCGATTCCTACCAAGGATGATTCGCGAGGCTATTGAAATTAAAAAACATCCTAATTTTAATAGAGAAGATGGTTGGGTATTACCACCGGCTTGGGATCCTATAATTAATAAAATTAAATCAAAAACCAAGCATACCACTGCAAGACTTCAAGACACAGTAAGCTCTTTCTGCGTAGATCGGACAAGGAATAATAATTAAAAGCTGAAGGTACTCCGGGTTAACTATGACATCGGGACATATGTCACCTCAGTCCGCCCGTGACCATGGGTGCTGTAAAGCACTCGAAACGTCGGGTTATAAATAATAAAATAAAACGCGATAAAATCCGTAAAAATTAGTTTCATTTAAATATCGATTTTAGCCAAGTCTGACATACTTTTTTTAAGACAACAATATGTACCGCTCAAAGCGGACTGTTTTATATTAAATTAGTAAATACTACTTTGTTTGTTACTTTTTTCCTTTTGAAGTGAAACTTCTTTGTGTGCGATGAGAGTAAAGTTTCAAGGACGAATCGGTGTGCAAGGATTTCATGCAAAATGTATGAGATATGAACAGAAAATATATTATTGTCATACAAAATTATCATATAAACACATTATTTAGTGCCCGTGCTACCAAGAGCCGTGGTAGCACAGGGGCCAGGCGCCTCAAATGTCCCGTGCCGGCACATCTAAAATTGTTCTGCAAATTTCACGTGCCCAGCGGTGAAGGAAAACATCAAAGTCAAAATTTCTTTATTCAGTTTAGGCTTGTATAAAGCTCTTAAGAATGTTAAAATCTACACCGGTTGAAAAAATAAGACCTCTGAGAAAAACCGGCAAGAAACTCTGGGGTCTTTCTTTTTTTCAACGCCATATTACATAATATCATTTATAAATTACGTAAAGTATTATACATCAATTTCAGGGGGTTTGCAAGTGCTGAGTAAGAGTTATTTCCACACATCTTTGTCCTCTAGGTAATGATCTATTTTATAATACGTTTTTTCTAATAATGTCTTCTTGACAAGTCTGTTGAATTCTATGTCAGTTTTTTGAGTCACACTAAGAAAAGATTTTCTAGTTTTAGCCAACCTAAACACAGGAACCTCTAGCGTGTCGCCTCGGCACATTCTACACGATACAGTAACTTTTTTATTAAATAAATACATGTGTTTCCGTGCGTAAATTTTTTTTTCATAAATTAACAAAGACGGAAGTGCTAAAATATTACTATCCTTGAATAGTTTTCGTAGCGACTCGTGAGGAAACCTGCATGTCAAGTAATAAATTTTTTTCGACAAAATGTAAAGTCCACCAACCCGTATTCGAGCAGCGTGGCGGACTCTTCCCAGTTCTAAAACCCTCTCATAAATGGGAGGAAGTCTGTGCTCAGCAGTCGGACATTATGAGGCTGTTACTATACTTACTTTACAGTACCTAAACGAAAGGAAAAGAAAAGTTCCGGACTCGACGGGCTATATCACTACTGGTTAAAGGGGTTTACGGTACGTCGCGCTGCTCGTCCGACAGTTCCAAGATGCCCTCGACCAGAAGTCGTTCCCGAGCCTCTTCACTACTAAGAGCTAGCGTAATCACTGGCCATAAGAGACTTAGGAACTGATGTCTCAGGGTGACGGGCGCAGTATATTCGCACAGAAATGTTCTGGATTTGTTGTGGGCAGACTTTGCATTTACCATTAGGTGAACGTTTTGCTCGTTCCGTCACGTTTATAAACAAAAAAATCTCAATTATGTATACCTTCGGCATACTCAGGTGGACTCAGACCGAGCCAACATTAAAGCGCTAACTATGATAACTTCCCCCAAGATGGTAGCTCAGGGGGCTCTCCTTAAATTTCATATTATGCGAGTGACCTGAGTTCGATCCCCGTGCCGGCATTTTTAAAATTGTTTCGAAGTTTTTAATGCTGATTTATCATTTCTGAGCGATGAATCATGAGTAAACCTTCATGTCCCATTAATAAAAATATTTCGACGACCCGCATAGTAACAGCTCTTCTCGGCTCCAAAACCCTCTCGGAAACGAGAGGAATTTCCTCAACAATTGAAAAATTATGGTTACTTTTAACTTTACGCATTTACTTGAGTTTCGTAGTGGGGATAAACACTAATAAAAGAATGGACATCTTTCTCAACTACTGCCTCATTTATTTATCTAAAAAACCATTAGCAGTTATTATCCTTAAATCGGTTTTGCTGCAGTCTTAGTTCCTGAGGTGTCCTGAAAAAACAAAATCACTACATAATATAAAAATAGTCGCCCGCCATGTCTGTTTGTGTACTTGGCTAAGTCTTCTAAACTTATTGATATCACCATCATTAACGACCGGTTTCTCTTTTCAACTAACACTTATTGGTATCACACTATTCATTTTATTTTTACATATTACATATTTTAAAGGAGGTCTATTCTCAGCTGTGGGACATTAATAGGATGTAACTTTTACATTACTTTTATCCAGAACTTAAATCCAGATGCATCGGTAGAAACTGGGAAACATCCCCTTTATTGAAGGTCGCTAAGTCGTATTGGTCCGGAAAAATTGCAAGCGGCAGTCTATTCCACAAAGAGGTTGTGCGTGGCAGAAAATTTCTGGCAACACGCACAGTGGTGGAATACCAGTCATCCAGGTGGTGCCGATGAAATTTTGTTTTGTGCCGTAATGTACGATGGTGGAATATAACAGCAGGAATTAACCCGAAGAACTCCTCGGAACAACCCCCTATGATAAATTTGTTTTTAGATTTTGAGTTATACTGGCACTGAACTTACCTGAAATCAGACCGAATAACCCGTGGGGGGTGGATGGGTACCTATGATCACCTATAAGGAAACAATGTACTAACATTAATAAAGGATGGTGACAATATTTGCATATGAAAAAAATGGTCAAAATTTAAAAGTTATTTTAATGTCATCCTCATTGAAAACATAAGAAAACCCAGTTCTTCGAGTCGTTCTATTGATATAATACAATGATATACGATTATCATTTTATAGCTTTTGATATCTAAAGAGGGAGTGGGGGCGCAGTGTGATGCCGTGTGGTGCCACACAGAAATGGTATGGGCTGACGTTGCGCTTACTATTAGGTGAACGTTTTGCTCGTCTCATCACCTTCTCTTGTGTATAAAACAAACAAATACGGTCTAGGAAGTGACCACAAACCCACATCTCTTCGTCGAGTACAGATGTAGGCGTTACAAACGGCAGTCACCACTGGCCACCAGGTAGACCAATTATTGTTGGTATCGATTACACCAAGAAAAAAGTAATAGCTTCTCACCCACTCGTCACCCGCTCCGCCGGGACGTCCGGAAGGCTGTGAAGTAAAACAAAATTTTTTGTAAATGAAATTTACGAAATTCACATATCAATATAATTCCTTCTAGCTTTAATTTTTTTATAGAAGTGGCGGCAGACGAGCTAGCAGCTCACCTTATGGTAAGTGATCATTGCCGCCCATTGATATCAATAGTTTGGTTTTACGATAGACTGGCGGTAGGATTCCAACGCAGAAATCCGTCCAGATGGGTACCACCGCAGGGCCAGTTCTTCTGCCGTCGGGCAGTGTTTTGAAAACATAATTGGGTCTCGGTTTGAGGGGCGAGGGTAATTTGTATTAATACAGGGCTTATGGTACTTAAGAACTGATGTCTCAGGGTGATTAGCGGAATAACCGCATAGAAGCGCATAGAACTTTAAATTGAATATTCTGGGTTCAAAACATTTGTTATGAGCAGATGTTGCACTTACAATAAATACTTGATAATACCTTGTTTTGAGGTGAAACAGGTGTCGTGGTCTCAACTTCAGTTGTGTATATGGCTTAGTCTACCACTACTTACTCCATCACTCTGTTGTTGTGATGGAGGGTATCTGGTGGTTGTGTTAGTTAGCTTGTGCACTCTACTGTGGGAGGGCGGTGCTCTTCGAAAACTGGGTAATATACACATTTTTTTTATTTTGCTAGCGGGTCTTAGCAAGTCAAGTTTCTGCCATTATGACCATGTCGTCGACAAATCGAAGGTTAGTAATGTATTCACTATTGCCGTTAATACCGTATCCTTTCCATTCCCATAGCTTGAAGACATCTTCCAATGTAGCAGTGCAGAGTTTCGGGAATATGACATCTCCCTGAATTTCGTCCTTTTTGCAACTGAATCGGTTTCACACTCTGTGTCTGTACTTGGATAGCCATCGTAGCTTTGCTGTACAAACACTGCAGCACCTTGATATATCGACCGTCAATTTGGTACCGCTGAAGTGACTGTAGGACCGCCCAAATTTCGACGGCATCAAAGTCTTTTTCTTAGTCCACATACGCCAGGTATAGCGGGCGGGAAATTGTACTCTTCGGTCTTCTCTACAATCTGGCGAAGGGTATGTATGTGGTCTATGGTACTAAAGCCTTTTCGGAATCCGGCTTGTTCAGGATGCTGGAATTATTCAATTCTGCTTGTGCGGCTCAGAAGCGATGTCACTTTATAATTCTTCAAGTAGACGTTATCACCCTTCTTAAAGAAAAAGAAAAACCGCGCTTCTACTCCACGCTTCTGGCGTAGCGCTTTTCCGGATGACGGAATTAAACAGCTTCTGAAAGTCTTCGCTGTTATTCCGTCCTCACCTGGCGCTTAGCCATTCTTAAGCAGTTTGAGAGCCATACTAATCGTGCTCAGACTGAAATCCGAAATATCATCGACAAAGTGTTGAACGATTTCTGCTTTTTGGTGGTTACTCACGCTAGTGCATCCAACGACGATGTGTACAGCTGTCCATAAAATCTCTCGAACTCACTTAATTACTAAATTCTTTGGTCCAGCAGAAATTACGCTGCCGTTCTCGGTCCTTGACTTAGTCAGTAGGCTCTTTCCGGAAGACAAATTCCAGGACCTCGGTTAGCTATCGCTTCTTCAATACTTGCTGTATTAAAGTTGCGTCTAGGTCTCGCCGCATACATCAAGAGATCTGTCTGTTCAGTTGCCCATATGCTGATGCGTCAGTTGAGGACTGCAGCTTCATTTGACGACTAGCCTCCATGAGATTGAATGTGTGGTCAGAGATGGTCTTATTTGTACAGCGGGACTTGTTAAACTTGGCCCCACCGCATGATCCTCGTGCCTCTCGTTCATATCGTCCACTTCAAAGCTATAATCCAGCCACTGAATTCGATTATGTGGTGTGGCGAGCTGGAAGCTCTCGCGGTTTTCGATAAGGGCGCGGGATGGACTCTTTCCATCTCGCGCCCTTATCGATTACTTTACTACACGAGATCTCTGCAGTTTTACATACATGTTTAATTTGCCTCTTACCACTCGGTGATCACTGCCGGTTTTCACCCTTTCGATCTCAGAGACATCATTGAAAAGCTGTCCATTGGTCGCCATGATAACGGCATTATTTTTGGTTTCAACGTCCGGACTCATCTAGGTCTACTGACTGTAACCGTGCTTTTGGAAGAAAAAGTTCATCATAAAAAGTTTATCTTTCTCCATAAAGTAGGCCTGCTGTGGGCCCCATGGTTTTCGTTTGTTTTTCGTTGCTGTCTCCAATCAAAATCATTTAGGTTTAGGAGGAATGTATGGCTCTTGAAATATCCTCATACATTACCTACTCCTCATCATAAGGGTGTGCATTCGGTGAGTATAACTGTATAGCATGACCTTAAGCCAATACCGTTTGGTTATTCTGAGTAAAAGGTACGCAACCGTAGTAGAGTTCTTGTGCACGCTGTTGAGGGAGGGCGGGCGGTGCTCTTCAAAACTAGGTAATACACACCATTTTACATTTTGCATGCGGATTTTAGCAAATTAACTTTCTTTCCTTTACTATAATGGATTTCCGCAAAGTAACGCCTGATTCTATTAACTATATTAACTTGTTCACCTCTTCTTCCAGCTCCAGGATCCTCTCGTCGATCCTCATCGTGCGTTCGTTATGTTGCCAGATCCAGTCGTAGTTGGTGGTAATATGATTTTCTCCTCCGGAGATTCTTCGCACCCACCGCTCCGCCGTTACCATGTCCGCTACCGTAGCCAGGACTAGCCTATACCGGCCGGGTATTAGGGATCGTTCCGTTGTAACACTTATATTTGGGGACGATATTGCCACAGTTGCCACGCTTGGCAGGCGGGTCGGCAACGGCATTTGTTTTTTTTTATTGGATAAAGTGATGAAACGAGCAAAACGTTCACCTGATGGTAAGTGTAACGTCTGCCCTAACAGTTGCTGTGTCACCCAGAAAATTTCTGTCTGACACCACACTGTGTCCATCACCCTGAGACATAAGTTCTTAAGTCTCACATGTCTAGTGATTACGCTAGCTCACAGTGCCCTTCAAACCGAAACACAGTAATGTTTGCCCACTACTGCTTCACGGCTGAATAACTGGCTCTGTGGTGGTAACTACCTAGACGGATTCCTGCATAGGAATCCTACCACCAGTAAAAATTTATTGAGATATTCCAAGAAGACGCTGCTTGTTTTTTGTTTTCCCTCTGTCGACTTTTACGACACCCACGAGATGATTGTCTGGATCATCAGTAGACCTAACCCGATTGGTTGTATTCGCTTCTAATATTGAACTTTGAGCCTCTCCCAATTAATAACTAGGCAACTTACAGTGTCCAAGTCGCGCACCATGAATCCTGAAATAAAAACATGACAATGAGGCCATGGAGTGAAGAAGGTTGTAACACTAAAATATTTAATAGACCGCGTGGCCTAGTGGTTAGAATAATTGACCTCTACGCCGCAGGCTTCGAAAGCCAGCCGATATCAATTTGTGCAAATACAAATTGTTGGGTTTTGGGTGTGGTTATGTTGTAATGGTCTTGGTGATTCTGACATTGCATCATAGCCTACCTCCGATCGTATCGCATGAGCGTTACATCCGGGTAGGTTGGAATGGAATACAATATATTCCGCGCTGTTGGTATCTTTCGATAGTGTTCGAAAGTTGTCGCCGTGATCTAAAATCGGACACAAGAGGATCATATCTACAACTATTTGAACTAATTTAAAAAAAATTTCTTCCGTAATGATCGGAAGATTCGCGAGCAATTTTAAGAGTGGATCCATTTCATTCGATCAGTCGCGAATGACTCACGTATAACTATCGACGACTTGCTTATGGACGAGTTCATGGGTCAAAACATTCATCCTTCTGTTTAAATCAATACTAAGGGGCTTAAGAATAAGCTCAAGTAACCGTTAAGGTCTCTGAGTGCGACAGTTAGCAAATTAAAATAAAGCAGTTATCATTTGGCTATCACGTTATTTTACTACAATGACTATTGCGTATTAGCAAAAAAATCAAATAAAGGAATACTTACTAGACCCCGGTCCCGCCTGAGCAGCCTCTGCGGCCTAGCAATGAACAATTACAATAATTAATTATGTCGTAAAATAACAAGGACAATATTTAAAAATAGTTTTAAATTAGAGAAAGTGAAGCGACATTTGAAGCTATAACGTGGCAGTTCTCCTGCGTGTTAGCCCTGTGATACCAAGTGGTAACATGTAGATGAGAGAGAGCCGTGCTCATTTATCACGTGCTCAGCGGTGAAGGGAAATATCGCGCCTGCCTGTCTCAGCAGTAAATAGGTTTCAAGGACATTTAAAGTCACCGCATTGGAGCTGCGTAGCGGACTCTACTCTGCTCGAAAACTTTATCAGAAATGAGAGTGCTCTGCAGTGGAATATTCGAAGGCTGTGACGTTAAGAAAAATTGATAAAGGTAGACATTTAGACCAGTTCAACCCCAAAAGGATACAAACTTGCGCATTTACCACGTCAAAGTCAAAATTTCTTATGTAAATTTCTAATGTTTACACTTGTATAAAGCTCTTATGAATGTCAAAATCTACACCGGTTCAAAAAAATAAGACTTTCTCAGAGAAGAACCGGCAAGAAACTTTGAAGTCTTTCTTTTTTTCAATGCCATATTACACGTCATTTATAAGTCACATAAAAATTACATTATAAATTTAGTAGCCAGGAGGTTTGCAAGTGGAGAGTAACAGTTATTTCCACACTTCTCTGTCTTCTATGTAATGATCTACTTTATAATACATTTTTTCCAATAATGCCATCTTGACAAGTTTATTAAATTATATGTCAGTGTTTTGTGTCACACTTTTAGGAATTTTATTATAAAATTTTATGGACCTACTCGTACTAAGAAAAGATTTTCTAGTTTTGGCCAACCTAAACACAGGAACCTCTAGCGCCTCACCTCGGCCCATTCTACAGGATACGGTCACTTTTTTATTAAATAAATACATGTGTTTCCGTACGTACACTATATTTTCATAAGTAGGAAGTGTCAAAATATTAGTATCCTTGAATAGTTGTCGTAGAGACTCGCGTGGACCCAAGTTATATATTGCTCGAAATGCTTGTTTTTGCAAAATGAATATTGTTTCCAGACCGGCCGCGGATCCCCACAGTAATACGCCGTATGACATAATACTGCATATGCAAATAGACTAATTTAGCTGTAACCTCATCAGTCTACTGTCTAATCCTTCTAATTGCAAAAATGGCAGAACTTAATTTTGAAGCAATTTTTTCTCCCCATATATGTGCAAATGCAAATACAGTTGAATTTTCAAAAGAAAGGTTAGAATTCTCTAACTTAATATTAATATTATGTCGGCACTTGGATATTCCAAAGTGTAGACATTTTGTTTTTCCCGTATTTAAAAGTAAATTATTTGCCGCTAACAATTTGAAAACAATATCCAGAGTTTTATTGGGCTGTTCCAGCATCAAGTCATTTCTTTTAACTTTAAACAACAATAAGGTATCATCAGCAAACAGAGCTACCTCAGACATATTTTGTACCAAATAAGGAAGATCATTAATGTAAACCAAGAACAGAAATGGACCAAGGATCGATCCCTGAGGAACACCCATTTTTACTGGACAACTTGACGATATAACACCGTTAATCGCTACTTTTTGCTATCGATTTGTTAAGTACGATGATAAAAGATCTAGTGAGGCTCCACGAATGCCGTAGTATTTACGAATTACGAATTAAATTATTATGCTCTACACAGTCAAATGCCTTTGAGAGATCAAAAAACACACCGATAGTGTCATGAAGATCTTCCCAGGCATGGAGAACATGTGTGACTAGTTGAACACCGGCATCAGTCGTTGACCTTCCTTTTGTAAAGCAAAATTGCTTGTCGTTTAAAATTCTATGTATACTACAATGAACGAGCAATTGCCCTAGCATAATTTTTTTCAAATATTTTACTTAAAGCAGGCAACACAGAAATGGGACTTGCTTGCGCTTAACTTTGTACCTCTATGGGACAGATGGATGGAGGATTGCTGTGTCCTCTCTCTGTCTTCGGAGTTCAGATAAACCTACAATACCCCTGCGTAACTTGTTCACCTCTTCTTCCAGCTCCAGGATCCTCTCGTCGATCCTCATCGTGCGTTCGTTACGTTGCCAGGTCCAGTCGTGGTCCTGTAGTGGTAATAAGATTTCCTCCTCCGGAGATTCTTCGTACCCACCGCTTCGCCGTTACCATGTCCGCTACCGTAGCCAGAACTAGCGTAGCGGCCGGAGATGAGGGATCGTTCCTTTATAACACTTATATTTGGGGAGGATTTTGCCACCGTTGCCACGCTTGGCAGGCGGGTTGGCAACTGCATTTATTTTATTGAGATTTTTCCATGAAGACGCTGCTTGTTTTTTGTTTTCCCTCTGCCGATTTTTACGACTCCCACGAGATGACTGTCTGGATCATCAGTAGACCTAACCCGATTGGTTGTATTCGCTTCTAATATTGAACTTTGAGCAGCACCCAATTAATTACTAAGCAACTTACCATTTCCATGTCCTCCGCCATAAATCCTGAAATAAAAACATGACAATGAGGGCATAGAGTGAAGAAGGTTGTAACACTAAAATTTTTAATAGACCGGGAGGCCTAGTGGTGGCCTTGTGCTAAATGACATCTACGCCGCAGGTCCTAGGTTCGAAACCCATCCGAAACCAATTGGTGCAAAAATACAAATTGTTGGGTTTTGGCTATGGTTGTGTTGCAATGGTCTTCGTGCTTCTGACACTGCATCATAGCCTACCTCCGATCGTATCGCATGAGCGTTACAACCCGGGTAGGTTGGAATGGAATACAATATTTTCCGCGCAGTTGGTAGCTTTCGATAGCGTTCGAAAGTTGTCGGCGTAGTCGAAAAATCGGACACAAGAGGACTATATCTACTACTATTTGAACTAATTTGAAAAAAATTCTTCCGTAATGACCGGATCATTTGCGAGCAATTTTAAGAGTGGGTCCTTTTCATTCGATCAGTCGCGAATGACTCAAGTCTGACTATCGACGACTTGCTTATGGACGTGTTCATTGGTCAAAACAGTCATTCTTCCGCTTAAATCAATACTAAGGGGCTTAAGAATAGGCTTCAGTAACCGTTAAGGTCTCAGAGTGCGACAGTTAGCAAATTAAAATATGTGTTTGATAAATAATTACGAAGTGATGACTGATTCGAACCACAGTTATTTGAAATTATGCCAAAAGGTGAAAAACTAAGCAATTGTCATTTGGCTATCATGTTATTCTACTACAATGACTATTGCGTATTAGCAAAAAAATCAAATAAAGGAATACTTACTAGACCCCGGTCCCGCCTGAACAGCCTCTGCGGCCTTGGAATGAACAATTATAATACTTAATTATGTCGTAAAATAACAAGGATAATATTTAAAAATAGTTTTAAATTAGAGAAAGTGAAGCGACATCTGAAGCTGTAACGTGGCAGTTCTCCTGCGTGTTAGCCATGTGATACCACGTGGTAACATGGTAGATGAGAGAGAGCCGTGCTCATTTATCACGTGCTCATCGGTGAAGGGAAATATCGCGCCTGCCTGTCTCAGCAGTAAAAAGGTTTCAAGGACATTTAAAGTCACCGCATTGGAGCAGCGTGGCGGATTCTTCTATGCTCGAAAACTTAATCAGAAATGAGAGGAGGCCTGTGCTCAGTAGTGGAACATTCAAAGACTGTGACTTTAAAAAAAAGATGAAGGTAGATATTAGTCCAGTTCAGCCCCAATAAGACACAGGCTTGCACATTAACCACGTTATATCTTAATAACGTTGTACCTCTATGGGACAGATGGATAAAGGATTGCTGTGTCTTCTCCCTGTCTTCGGAGTTCAGATAACCTCATGATATCCCAGCATAACTTGTTCGCCACTTTTTCCAGCTCCAGGATCTTCTCGTAAATCCTTACCGTATATAATTTCGGTGATGTAATTGCTGTTAGCCTTTTTGGCTTTTACAGCTTCATCGGATACTGATCCTCACCGTGCCTCCGTTATGTTGCCAGGTCCAGTCGTCGTTGGTGGTAATAAGATCTCCTCCTCCGCTGATTTTTTGCACCCACCGCTCCACCATGTCCGGTACCGTAGCCAGGACTAGCTTAGCGGCCGGAGATTAGGAATTGTTCCTTTGTAACACTTAAGGGAGGATTTTGCCACCGTTGCCACGCTTGGCAGGCGGGTTGGCAACGGCATTTGTTTTATTGAGATGTTCCATGAAGACGCTGCTTGTTTTTTGTTTTCCCTCTGATGACTTTTACGACACACACGGGACGACTGTCTGGATCATCAGTAGACCTAACCCGATTGGTTGTATTCGCTACTAATATTGAACTTTGAGCCTCTCCCAATTAATTACTAAGCAACTTACCATTACCATGTCCTCCGCCATAAATCCTGAAATAAAAACATGACAATGAATGGGCATGGTGTGAAGAAGGTTGTAACACTAAAATTTTTAATAGACCCGCGAGGCCTAGCGGTGGCCTTGTGCTAAATGACATCTACGCCGCAGGTCCTAGGTTCGAAACCCATCCGAAACCAATTGGTGCAAAAATACAAATTGTTGGGTTTTGGGTATGGTTGTGTTGCAATGGTCTTCGTGCTTCTGACACTGCATCATAGCCTACCTCCGATCGTATCGCGTGAGCGTTACAACCCGGGTAGGTAGGAATGACTGGATGCAAATACTGAATTTGCGCGTACACTTGTGGCACTACAATATTTTCCGCGTTGTTTGTAGCTTTCGATAGCGTTCGAAAGTTGTCGGCGTGGTCGAAAATCGGACACAAGAGGACCATATCAACAACTATTTGAACTAATTTGAAAAAAATTCTTCCGTAATGACCGGATCATTCGCGAGAAATTTTAAGAGTGGGTCCTTTTCATTCGATCAGTCGCGAATGACTCAAGTCTGACTATCGACGACTTGCTTATGGACGTGTTCATTGGTCAAAACAGTCATTCTTCCGCTTAAATCAATACTAAGGGGCTTAAGAATAGGCTTCAGTAACCGTTAAGGTCTCAGAGTGCGACAGTTAGCAAATTAAAATATGTGTTTGATAAATAATTACGAAGTGATGACTGATTCGAACCACAGTTATTTGAAATTATGCCAAAAGGTGAAAAACTAAGCAATTGTCATTTGGCTATCATGTTATTCTACTACAATGACTATTGCGTATTAGCAAAAAAATCAAATAAAGGAATACTTACTAGACCCCGGTCCCGCCTGAACAGCCTCTGCGGCCTTGGAATGAACAATTATAATACTTAATTATGTCGTAAAATAACAAGGATAATATTTAAAAATAGTTTTAAATTAGAGAAAGTGAAGCGACATCTGAAGCTGTAACGTGGCAGTTCTCCTGCGTGTTAGCCATGTGATACCACGTGGTAACATGGTAGATGAGAGAGAGCCGTGCTCATTTATCACGTGCTCACCAGTGAAGGGAAATATCGCGCCTGCCTGTCTCAGCAGTAAAAAGGTTTCAAGGACATTTAAAGTTACCGCATTGGAGCAGCGTGGCGGACTCTTCTCTACTTTGAAACTTTCTCAGAAATGAGAGGAGGACTGTGCTCAGCGGTGAAACATTCAAAGGCTGTGACTTTAAGAAACATAGATGAAGGATGTATACATTTAGTCCAGTTCAACCCCAATAAGACACAAGCTTGCGCATTAACCACGTCAAAGTCAAAATTTCTTATGTAAATTTCTAATGTTTAGGCTTGTATAAAGCTTTATAAATGTCAAAATCTACACCGGTTTTAAAAAAGTAAGACTTTCTCAGAGAAGAACCGGCAAGAAACTCTGTAGTCTTTCTTTTTTTCAATGCCATATTACACGTCATTTATAAGTCACATAAAAATTACATTATAAATTTAGTAGCCAGGGGGTTTGCAAGTGGAGAGACATCTCTGTCCTCTATGTAATAATCTACTTTATAATACATTTTCCCAATAATGTCTTCTTGACAAGTTTATTAAATTCTATGTCAGTTTTTTGAGTCACACTTTTAGGAATTTTATTATAAAATTTTATGGTCCTACTAAGAAATTATTTTCTAGGTTTGGCCAACCTAAACACAGGAACCTCTAGCGCCTCGCCTCGGCCCATTCTACAGGATACAGTCACTTTTTTATTAAATAAATACATGTGTTTCAGTACGTACATTATATTTTCATAAATACGAAGACGATACGATACAAAGACGGAAGTGTCAAAATATTAGTATCCTTGAATAGTTCTCGTAGAGACTCGCGTGGACCCAAGTTATATATTGCTCGAAATGCTTGTTTTTGCAAAATGAATATTGTTAATAGAATCAGGCGTTACTTTGCGGAAATCCATTATAATGAAGAAAGTAAGTTACTTTGCTAAGATCCGCATGCAAAATATAAAAATGGTGTATATTACCTAGTTTTTTGAAGTGCACCACCCGCCCTCCCTCAGTAGCGTGCACAAGCAAACTAACACCGCCACCAGGAACCGCCACCAGGTACCCTCCACCAACCACTACAACACCACCATCAGATAATATACACCACCGAAGCCGAGAACACGACACGTGTTTCGCCCCAAAACGAGGCATTATCAAGCGTAATAGACTCTACGACAGACGGCCGCCGAGTGAGCGGCGCGGTCAAAGAGCTGCCTATTTATACTACAGGTGACGCAAACGGCCCCCACCGGCCCCCACCACACTTGCGATTACAATATTATTACAACTGGACGTTTTCTTTAATAAATTAAACAAAATTCACCCCAAAATAAAATTTAAGATGGAATTGGAACAAGACTGTACTCTTAACTTTCTAGATATTTCAATATCCCATAAAAACGGCACCCATGATTTTCAAATTTACCGCAAACCGACCCATACAGATTCTGTCATCCCCGCGTCATCGTGTCACCCTTGGCAACATAAATTGGCCGCTTTCCATAGTTACGTCAATCGTCTATTGACCGTACCTCTGAATAAAGATAATTATGCCAAGGAGCTCCAAATCATCTATCAGATTGCGGTCTCTAACGGTTATTCAAAAAATATTATTAACACCATAATAAAAAAGAAACAAATTCATATAGTTCGCAAAGATCTGTACGCGGCTACATCCCGAAGTGTTCGACGATATGTGAGCAGTTTGACCTACTTGGGTCCTGTATCTGAGAGAATAGCAAGGACTCTTAGGCGTAACGATATTTACGTTGCGTTCAGGACAAGCAATTCGCTGAGTGGGGTTTGTAACGTCAAAGACAAAATTGAATGAACGCCAAAAATCCGGCGTTTATAGACTTGTTTGCAGTGAATGCAGCGCCGTTTACGTGGGTCAGACTGGTCGCAATTTCGGGACCCGATACAAGGAGCATTTGGCCGCGTACAGAAATTGCAATCCCGACAGATCACACTTCGCAAAACATCTTTTGGAAACTGGGCATAACCTAACTAGCGACCACACATTTAAAGTCCTACATATTTGCGACAAGGGGCTTCGGCTGTGTGTGCTGGAACAATTAGAAATAATAAAAAATAAAAATAATAACATTGCACTGCTGAATGAACAAACAAACGTCTCGAATTCACCACTTTTAAATATCTTTAAATCCAGTACTTAAAGTTTAAATATACTCGAAGTAGTCGTTTGCTATCAATTCGGTCGCAAACGGCTGCTTATGTAATTCGGGTGGTGGATTGTGTGAGCAAGCGGTCGCTATCACGATATTGTAATCGCAATGTCGTAGGTGGGGGCCGTTTGCGTCACCTGTAGTATAAATAGGCAGCTCTTTGACCGCGCCGCTCACTCGGCGGCCGTCTGTCGTAGAGTCTATTACGCTTGATAATGCCTCGTTTTGGGGCGAAACACGTGTCGTGTTCTCGGCTTCGGTGGTGTATATTATCTGATGGTGGTGTTGTAGTGGTTGGTGGAGGGTACCTGGTGGCGGTTCCTGGTGGCGGTGTTAGTTTGCTTGTGCACGCTACTGAGGGAGGGCGGGTGGTGCACTTCAAAAAACTAGGTAATATACACCATTTTTATATTTTGCATGCGGATCTTAGCAAAGTAACTTACTTTTCTTCATTAAAATGAATATTGTTTCCAGACCGGCCGCGGATCCCCACAGTAATACGCCGTATGACATAATACTGCATATGCAAAATAGACTAATTTAGCTGTAGCCTTATTAGTCTACTGTCTAATTCTTCTAATTGCAAAAATGGCAGAACTTAATTTTGAAGCAATTTTTTCAATATGTGCTCCCCACTGTAGCTTGGAATCAATAGCGATTCCAAGAAATTCAGTTGAATTTTCAAAAGAAAGGTTAGAATTCTCTAACTTAATATTAATATTATGTCGGCACTTGGACATTCCAAAGTGTAGACATTTTGTTTTGCCCGGAATCCGGAGATTCTTCGCACCCACCGCTTCGCCGTTACCATGTCCGCTACCGTAGCCAGAACTAGCTTAGCGGCCGGAGAAGAGGGATCGTTCCTTTATAACACTTATATTTGGGGAGGATTTTGCCACCGTTGCCACGCTTGGCAGGCGGGTTGGCAACTGCATTTATTTTATTGAGATTTTCCATGAAGACGCTGCTTGTTTTTTGTTTTCCCTCTGCCGATTTTTACGACTCCCACGAGATGACTGTCTGGATCATCAGTAGACCTAACCCGATTGGTTGTATTCGCCTCTAATATTGAACTTTGAGCAGCACCCAATTAATTACTAAGCAACTTACCATTTCCATGTCCTCCGCCACAAATCCTGAAATAAAAACATGACAATGAGGGCATGGAGTGAAGAAGGTTGTAACACTAAAATTTTTAATAGACCGGGAGGCCTAGTGGTGGCCTTATGCTAAATGACATCTACGCCGCAGGTCCTAGACAATTCTACACATACACAGACAGGTCCTAGAAAATCGGACACAGGAGGATCATATCTACAAATATTTGAGCTAATTTAAAAAAAAGTTCTTCCGTAATGATCGGAACATTCGCGAGCAATTTTAAGAGAGGGTCCATTTCATTCGATCAGTGGCGAATGACTCCCGTCTGACTATCGACGACTTGCTTATATAAGGACGTGTTCATTGGTCAAAACATTCACCCTTCTGCTTAAATCAATACTAAGGGGCTTAAGAATAAGCTTATTAACCGTTAAGGTCTCAGAGTGCGACAGTTAGCAAATTAAAATATGTGTTTGATAAAGATTTACGAGGTGACGACTGATTCGAACCATACTTATTTGAAATTATGCCAAAAGGTGTAAAATAAAGCAGTTGTCATTTGGCTATCATGTTATTTTACTACAATGAATATTGCGTATTAGCAAAAAAATCAAATAAAGGAATACTTACTAGACCCCGGTCCCGCCTGAACAGCCACTGCGACCTTCCAAGAAACAATTATAATACTTAATTATGTCGTAAAATAACAAGGATAAAATTTAACAACATTAAACTAGTTTTAAAAAAGAGAAAGTGAAGCGACATCTGAAGCTCAGTGAGCTGTAACCCGTTACAGCATCACAGTTCACCTCCGTTAGCCGTGTGATACCGCACGGTGACACGGAAAAGAATTGAGCTGAGATAAGATAGGGCCGTGCTGATGTACCACGTGCTTAGTGGTGAAGGTAAATATCGCGCCTGCCCGTCTCAGCAGTAAAAAGGTTTCATGGACATTTAAAGTCACCGCATTGGAGCAGCGCGGCGGACTCTTTTCTGCTTTAAAATTTTATCTTAAATTGTAGGAGGCCTGTATAGTACTCGTATGTATAGCGAGGCTCAGCAGTGGAACATTCAAAGGCTGTTACGTTAAGGAAAATAGATGAAGGTAAATATTTAGACCATATCAACCCCAATAAGACACAAGTTTGCCCATTAACTCCTGAAAGGAAAGCATTCGTCGTGTCTCCTCATTTTTGTAGAACTCGATTCGTAGCTAGCTCAGCAAGTATCGGAGGCCTTTTAGTTGACATATCGAGTGACGTTCAGTTCGAAAGGAAAGGCCGAATTGTCCTGAAGAAAGCTGTCTGTCTGTCTATAGATAATTCAGAAAAAATACGTTAAACGTCTTTATAACAAGTTTCCTAATTACAACACAGATCACATTATTTCCATGGCAAAGAGAATAGAGACCAAATTTTCATATATAAAATAGTTTCCAATGTAATAGATTCATCTTATCTCTCAAGTAAAATAGCTTTTTTATATTCTAGAGTTAGCTTTCACTGTAAAAAAAATCTTTTGCAATTACGTTTTGTCGAACCAATTATTTCAAAACTGTTTTATAGTAAGATCATGTTAAACGTATAATCCATCATCATCATCACTTTAGCCTATCACTAGTCCACTGCTGAACATAGGCCTCCCCCATAGATTGTCACAAAAGTTAGTAGCTCTCATCTTGGGGGAATTTTTGCCAAAGTTGCCACGCTTGGTAGGCGGGTTGGCAACCGCAGTTTGTTTATTCAGATATTCCAGGAAAATGCTGCTGCCCATCTCCTGGTTTTTATTTTCCCTCTGTCGACTTTTACGACACCCACGGGGATGAGATGGGGTGGTGGATTCTCTTAAGCCGCTACCACACGGCATAATCCATACTAATATTATGAATGCGAAGGTAACTCTCTCCGTCCCTCTGTATTGTTGTTGCCTTTTCACGGCTCAACCGATCGTTACGAAATTCTGCATAGAGATTGCTTGCATCCTGAAGACGGACAGGAACGTACAGACAGAAGTCGAGACAGGCACGCTATACAATATGGTCAAATATCGTGTTATATCTTTAGAAGATTTTAAGTTACACCAGACAGACAGAGACAGATGTTTACGAATAAATAATAAAGCTTGTTATGGACTTGATGTTGACGTTGATTATGAGTTATTAAAAAAAACACTTACAAGTAAAATCGATAGCACAACGAACTTCATAATGACTGCCAGGAATAGCTTGCGGAGAGCTAGCTGCGTTCGGTTTTTATAGAAACTGAATTTGCATTGATAAAATATCCAATTACCTTGGTATCGGTAACATGTGCATAAATAATAGGTCCCGTCAATAAATTTGTGTAAATCATTTATACTGATAAAAAATATATTTACTCTATTCTATTTCTATTTGGCATGTTGATACGAGTAACTTACTTTCGTGTGAAAGAGTACGAGTAAGGATTCCATCTCGCTCTGTTGTTAAATTAAATTAAATATAATTTTTTTTATAGACCATAATCCAATCAATTTGCCGTGTGGTGGCGGCTCGATAAAAGAATACTACCACTCCATCTCATCCAATGGATCTCGTAAAAGGCGAGTAAAGAATTAACTGCACTGTGCACCCAACAGCGCTTGGTGGCGATGGGCTCACAACCTATCACACCAAGTGCATTATATTGTTTTGGTGAAACGTGGATTGTGACAGTCATCTGTTTTTGCAGTGAGTGTCCAGTCTCTGACTACTCCTTATAGGATACAGTCATGATCTTATGTATGTATGTATAATCAAAAAATATAAATAGGAAATAAAATAAAATAAAAGGCACAAAGGGCGGCCTCATCGCTAAAAGGGATCTCTTCCAGGCAACCTTTGGATGAACAAAAACTGAAATTGAACAAATAAGCACGCCAGTGTACAAATGGATAAAACAAATCAATTAACTTGAAAACATAAATAGAAGTTAAATTTACGTAATATATATACAGCTTACAATATAATATTTCTATACTTAAACATATACGCGTATACGAGATATAGGAACAGAAAGATAAATACATGTAAATACAAAAATAATTATAGATAATAATAATTAAGACGACGTATATACGAGTAGCAATGACAGATAGTGTTTAGCAACCAGGGGTTTAAAAATGGGCAGAGATTTGGCATGTCGGATAGGCATAGGAAGCATTCCACAGTTTGATAGCCTGGACTGGAGTTTTTAATTGGAGAGTTTTAGAGGAGCGCAGGGATCGAAGATTGGAGAGGTGGAGAAACTCGAAACGTCCCTTAAGGTAAATCGAAGAGGAGGGAATGAAAATAATGGTTTAGAGAAGGGAAAGGATGTGTACATTGCGGTGAAGGCGAATAGGTAACCACTTGAGCTTATTGCGATATTCAGAAATATGATCATATTCGCGTAGGCCAAATATGAAACGGATGGAGAAATTTTGGAGCCGCTCAAGCTTATTAAGTTGGTCTTCGGTTACATCGGGATAGCAGGCACGGCGTAGTCGAGAATAGGGAGCAACAGTGATTGCGCGAGCGTAATTTTAGTGGAAGTTGGAAGGAAGTTTCGCAGCCGTTTCAGAGAGGCAGCTTCAGCAAAGGTCTTTCAGCTTACCGCTGCCAATTGAGGTCCCCCCGGTAGCTATCTATCCAAAACCACACATGTTTTTCACAGTTTCACTAATCTCTGTGACAGTTCCATCAAATACGACGTTCGGAGGGCAGCGCAAGTCAAACTTGGCAATCATCCTTGATATAGGCAGGCTATTGCTGGAATTTACTTTCAGTATTTTTATTTGTGGCGGCTCGTTAAAAGAATACTACCACTCCATCTCATCCAATGGATCTCGTAACAGGCGAGTAAGGAATTAAACTGCACTGTGCACCCAACAGCGCATGGTGGCGATGGGCTCACCACTTATTACACCAAGTGCATTATATTGTCTTGGCGAAACGTGGATTGTGGCAGTCATCTGTTTTTGCAGTGTGTGCCCAGTCTCTGACTACCCCTTATGGGATACAGTCGTGATCTTATGTATGTATGTATGTTTTTTCATTCCTATTTTCGTTCAAGAACGTGGATTACTTTTTAATCCATCTACGTGGTTCGCCACCCGTCACGTCTTCTATTCTGCGGGGACGAAAAGTGAGCTACGGATGTAGTCTTTCATCATCATCATTTCAGCCTATCACTAGTCCACTGTTGAACATAGGCCTCCCCCATAGATTGCCACAAAAGTTTGTAGCTCTCATTTTGGGGGGATTTTGCCATAGTTGCCACGCTTGGCGGGCGGGTTGTCAGCCGTAGTTTATTTATGCTGATGTTCCAGGAAGATGCTGCTGCCCGACTGTCGACTTTTAAGACACCCACAGGATGAGATAGAGTGGTAGATTCTCTTAAGCCGCTACCACACGGCCTACCCCTTATATAGGAAAAAGGCGTGACCGTATGTATGTATGCTTATTAAATTCCTGCTGTCTGTCTAAACTCTTAAAGAATGTTTTGAATAAAACGTACAAATAAAAATACAGATTGTAGTATTATTTTTTAACGGTGCACCACACTAGGATTTCTCCTGAATTGTAGCTGCGTTTTACAGATATAAATTTCTCATGTATAACACAAGCAGACACGAAAACCAACGACTTGCGTTTTTGCACAAATTTGTGTACAGGGCCTAGAAGTCAGGTACGCTAACCACTAGGCCACGCGGTCGTCGAAATCCGTGAAAATACTTTTTAAGTTGAAATGTTAAAAAATGTTAAAGAAACGCGATTAGCGTCTGTAAAGTGCATCGGGAACATAAATAACTTTAAATATTCACTGAGGAGCTGACAAGTTAAATATTGCACGTCTGGCGGAAGCGGCGTGAGATATCGACGGTCTTCAAATGCCTCTATCACAAATATATTGCACTTATATGCTTATTTGAATAGACTCATATCAAGAATACAGTTTAATTAATTCATTAACATTATTTAGAAAAATCATCTAACATTACTACTTTGAAAAAAAAAGCAGTTTAAAAAGAATTGACGTGGTCGTCGGGATTTTTTTAGGGATGTGGTCGCGATAACTCTCGCGAAAAAATGACGTATCAAGACCGGTTTTTTCAGCGTGTCCAGAATTTAGCTTCTGGTTTTTTT
The DNA here is from genome assembly GCA_019845155.1 of Luehdorfia chinensis. Classification (NCBI taxonomy): domain Eukaryota; kingdom Metazoa; phylum Arthropoda; class Insecta; order Lepidoptera; family Papilionidae; genus Luehdorfia; species Luehdorfia chinensis. The sequence continues at coordinate 86,825 of JAHVAK010000203.1, forward strand.
CACTTGTAGTTATTAAGAAAAACATTTTCTTTTGATTGTTTTCATCTGAAAAGGTAACTCGAAATATAATACGATTTTTTTTTCTTATCACCAAAATAAGCGTCTTGAGACGTGCACATTTGGATTTTACAAACTTTTTATTACCTATCTAGTTTTTAATTATCGTTTTCGATTCCTGAATTGGCTCATATCCGGACAGATTACGCTCTACTTTAGGTAATTAATGTATTTCTTTCACACAATTAGTCATCCTTTTTTTTCGGGTCTGGTTGTGTTGTGATTGTCCCCGTGTTTCTGACACTGCATCCTAGCCTACCTCCGATCTTATCGCATCAGCGCTACATTGTGCGCGTGTAGGTTGGGACGAGAGAGTTCCTCTGTGTTTGCGCGTACACTTGTGGCACTATTATATCTCCTGCGCAGTGGATGGCTCTCGACTGTAGTCGAAAGTTGTCGCCGTGGTCGAAATCGGCTAGGAGAACATCATCATCATCCTTTTTTATTGGTTCACCTGATGGTGAGTGCGACGTCCGACTATTGCAATGCTGTGTCACCTACAATTTTTCTGTGTGCCACCACACTGCGCCCTTCTTCCTGTAACATCAGTTCCTAAGTTTAACATGCTCATTGTAATCACTGGCGGTGTTACTTTGCCCGTGTACGCCACTGTGGGAGGGCGGCGGTGCTCTCCTAAACACGATTTTATATTTTGCGGATCTTAGCAAATTAACTTTCGTTCCTTCATTAGTCACATAAAATCTTTATTTTACTGAACATTTGTTGAAACATTGTATTTTAGTAATCACCAGGTGGTAAGTTAGTTCAATAGAGTAAAAGCTTTGGGCAGTGGCTCTTTAATACTAGTAAAATAATAGTAACAATTTAAAGAACGTAAAGATGTTGTGAGCCTCTCTGTTGAGTATTAAATTTAGTTTATTATTATAAGTATATAACATTCAATATAGTTAAGATTTGTGTTTAGAGCTAACACGATATACTATGTCAAGTGCAACGTGTATAAATAATAATTTTACAGATGTTAAGCCAACAAAACGGGCAGGACTGAAAACCAGTGTCCGGGATCAGAGCGATTTAAGTCTCTGTATCTCGGTTTTTACTGAGTCCTGTCCATTTCACGGTATTATGCTGCTACACAGACTCATTTTATATTATTTTTTCACTTTTGTTAATTTTGAGCAATATTATTGTAGGTTCCTTGTAATTCCATTTTTTTTTCTTGTTTTGTTTTTGTATCTATTGTAATTAGACCGTGAATAAATGTGTTTCTTTCTTTCTTTCAAAACTATTATTAACAAAACAAGTTGTAATCACAGTGGGCAGTTAGATTCATTACCTTATTTTCACAAAAAAATACTAATAGAAATGTTGTGTTTGTTCCTGTAAATACATATTTCTTGGAGAAATTTAAAAGTAGTAGTGGTAGGATTCCTATGCAGGAATCCGTCTAGGTAGGTACCACCCCAGGGCCAGTTATTCTGCCTTGAAGCAGTAGTGTGCAAACATTACTGTGTTTCGGTTTGAAGGGCACTGTGAGCTAGCGTAATCACTGGGCATATGAGACTTAAGAACTGATGTCTCATGGTGACGGTAATTTTCTGGGTGACACAGCATTTGTTATGGGCAGACGTTGCACTTACAGTCAGGTGAACGTTTTGCTCGTTACATCAACTTATACAATAAAAAAAAGAAAACAGAAAACTTCCTCTTCTTTGTAATAACGACACTCACTTTTTATATGGAAAGTTGTTAAATCTTTTTAACAATGAATTTAATGATACATTTACTTCAAAAACTTTTGTCCTTCCACAGTCAGAAAACATTTCATAAATTGGCGATAGTAAGAATTGTTAGAATAAGCCAAAAGTTGTATGAACTTTACAAAGTAAGAACAACGTATATCCACAGTGAGAGCATCAGAGAAAATCTTAAAAATTATTCAGAAACATTTAAAAAAGTATGTTCTGTGGCCTAGTCATTATACTCGTATTCGTCATCACCATCATCATTTCAGCCTTATACTAGTCCACTGCTGAACATAGGCCTCCCCCATTGACTGCCACTAAAGTCTGTAGCTCTTATTTTGGGTCGATTTTACCATACTTTACGCTTAGCACGCGGTTTTGCACCCTCAGTTTCAACATTAGTCAAGTTTCTAATTTTTTTTAAGACCATAAGCTGCAGAGATAAGTTTACTTGCTAGCTTAGATAGATATATGGGTCCCCATTGAAGTTTCGCGTCTAGGCTCAACTCTTCCCCATTTACAAACCTACGTGAAGTTAGCAACTGACTTTACAATAATACATTTTATGACTTCTAATCGATTGTACCAGGTTTGTACCGGATTGTACCGCTTTTTAAAAAATCGTTTGTACCTCAAAAGGGGTAGGAGATATAGGGGTGCAAAAATTTGAAAATATAGGATAATCTCAAAATAAAGTTTTATGACTTTAGTTCGTTTGTACCGGGCTCGAACCGGATTGTACCGCTATTAAAATCATTTGTACCTCAAGGGGGTAGGAGATATAGGGGTGCAAAAATTCTGAAAATGTGGGATGATATCGAAATGAAGTTTTATGACTTCTGTTCGTTTGTACCGGACTCAAACCGGATTGTACCGCTATTAAAATCGTTTGTACCTCAAAGGGGTAGGAGATATAGGGGTGCAAAAATTCTGAAAATGTGGGATGATCTCAAAATAAAGTTTTCTGACTTCTGTTCGTTTGTACCGGGCTCGAATGGGATTGTACCGCTATTAAAATCGTTTGTACCTCAAGGGGGTAGGAGATATAGGGGTGCGAAAATTCTGAAAATGTGGGATGATATCGAAATGAAGTTTTCTGACTTCTGTTCGTTTGTACCGGACTCGAACCGGATTGTATCGCTATTAAAATCGTTTGCACCTTAAAAGGGTAGGAGATATAGGGGTGCGAAAATTCTGAAAATGTGGGATGATCTCAAAATAAAGTTTTCTGACTTCTGTTCGTTTGTACCGGGCTCGAACCGGATTGTACCGCTATTAAAGTCGTTTGTACCTCAAGGGGGTAGGAGGATATAGGGGTGCGAAAATTCAGAAAATGTGGGATGATCTCAAAAAAAAGTTTTATGACTTCTGTTCGTTTGTACACTGTACCATTACTGAAAAACGGATTGCTCCTCGAACCCGTTAAATTGAATAATAAGAACGTTATGGTCCGCAACATATGTCCAATCCATTCGGTTTCTTTTCGCCCCTAGTCTCCGGCGGCCTCGCTTGTCCTGGCTACGGTAGCGGTCATGGTAACGGTGGGGCAGGGGGTGCGAATAATCTCCGGGAGAGGAGATCTTGCTACCACCACCGAGGACTGGACCTGGCAACATTCAACGCACGCACGCTGAGGACCGAAGAGAAGATCTTGGAGCTGGAAGTGGAGGTGAGCAAGTTACGTTGGGATATTTTAGGATTATCTGAAGTCCGAAGACAGGGGGAGGACACGGTAATCCTTGAATCCGGTAACTTGTTCTACCACCGTGAGGGCGACCATCTGTCCCAAGGAGGTGTCGGGTTTATCGTCCACAAGTCTCTCATTAACAACGTTGTCAAGATCGGGAGTGTGTCGACTAGGGTTGCGTACCTTATACTCAGAATAACCAAACGGTATTCGCTGAAAGTCATACAGGTATAAGCACCTACCTCGGCAAATCCTGATGATGAGGTAGAGGTAATGTATAAGGACATATCAAGAGCCATACATTCCTCCAAAACTCATTTAACGGTGTTGATGGGAGACTTTAAGGCAAAGCTGGGCATGAAAAAAGACGATAAGCTGGTAGTGGGGGCAATTTGGAATAGGGCAACGGAACCAAAGTGGCCAACAGCTGGCCGACTTTATGGAGAAGGAGGGACTCTTTATGATGAACTCCTTCTTTCAACAGCGGCCCCACAGAAAGTGGACTTGGGTGAGCCCGGACGGTTCCACCAAAAATGAGATCGACTTCATCATGACGACCGAACGACAGCTGTTCAATGATGTCTCTGTGATCGCTAGGGTGAAAACCGGCAGTGATCACCGAATGGTAAGAGGCACATTGAACCTGAACGTAAAGCTGGAGAGGTCGCGTCTGGTGACGTCCACGCTCCGTCCATGTCGTGCCCTTATCCAAAACCCCGAAAGCTTCGTGCTCGAATTGCAAAATCGTTTTCAGTGCCTCGATGATTGCGTTACAGTGGACGATATGAACGAGAGGCTCGTGGAAACTGCCCATGCGGTGGGGGCAAAGTTTTACAAGACCCACCGCACAAAAATGTTCCAGAAACTCTCCGACCACACTCTCAATCTCAGGGAGGCTAGGCGAGAAATGAGGCTGCAGTCCTCAACTGATGCGTCAGCATATTGACAACTGAACAGACAGATCTCCAAATGTATGCGGCGAGACCTTTGCAAATTCAATACAACTCGTATTGAGGAAGCGAAATAGAGCGAAACCAAGGCTCCAAGGTTTTTGCCAGGGATCTGTCTGCCGGAAAGAGCCAACTGACTAAGTTGAGGTCCGAAAGCGGTGGCGTCATTTTCGCTAAAGCAGATATTTTAAGTGAGATCGAGAGATTTTATGGACAGCTGTACACATCGTCGTTGGAGCCACACACTAGTGTGAGTAACGACCCAAGAGCAAATCTCGTCCGACACTATTCCGATGATATCCCGGACGTCAGTCTGAGCGAGATTAGTATGGCTCTCAAACAGCTTAAGAATGGCAAAGCGCCGGGCGAGGATGGAATCACAGCAGAGCTTCTGAAAGCGGGTGGAAAACCGATACTAGTAGTCCTTCAGAAGCTCTTTAATTCCGTCATCCGGGGCGGCGCTACGCCGGAAGCGTGGAGTAGAAGCGTGGTTGTCCTGTTCTTCAAGAAGGACGATAACGCCCCTCTGGAAGAACTATAGACCGATATCGCTTCTAAGCCGCGTTCACGTGCTGTTTTCGAGAGTCATAACGAATCGTCTCGCAAGCAGACTTGATGACTTCCAGCCTCCCGAACAAGCCGGATTCCGAATAGGCTATAGTACCATAGACCAAATACATACCTTTCGCCAGATTGTACAAAAGACCGAAGAGTACAATCTCCCGCTATGTCTGGCGTTTGTGGACTATGAAAATCCTTTGATTCCGTCGAAACTTGGGCGGTGCTACAGTCACTTCAGCGGTGCCGAATTGACTGTCGGTATATCGAAGTGCTGCAGTGTTTGTACAATAAGGCTACGATGGCTATCCGAGTACAGAACCAGAGTACGAAACCGATCCAATTGTAGAAAGGTGTAAGACAGGGTGATGTTATATCCCCGAAACTCTTTACCGCTGCATTGAAAGATGTCTTCAAGCTACTGAACTGGAAAGGATACGGCGACCAACACGGTTTTGCAGGAAGTCGATGTATGCAGGTGACTCAGGACCGTGTTTTGTGGCAATCTATGGGGGAGGCCTATGTTCAACAGTGGACTATGGTATGCTGAAATGATGATGATGATGATTTTTTCTTTCGTGTAACTTCCGTGCCGTCATTGCCACAGATTTGCCGCTAATGAGAATGTCATTATAAACTTCACACCTACCTGTGATTCGACGCACGTGAGCTATGTAATGACCCATCAATACCTCGCGTTGCAGTTCGTTATGATCGGGTCATTGTAAATCGCCAACATATTCAATAATCGATAGTACAGTGTAAGTCACATTTTCGGCTACAATTTTTTCTGGAATTTGATCTACTGAAAAAGTTCCAGGCCAGTCAGGATGCCCAAGATTTTAAGCCAGCCGAGTCCACTGACGACACTCATTGTAGAAAATCATGTGGGGACCGATTGTAACCGTTGATGTAACATCATCTGATCGGCAAACTGCACACTGTTTTCTTTTTTGTTGTAATCGATCTCGCAGGGCTTGCTTGCAGGGATTGTAAACCGTGGATATAAAATTGTTTTACATCCAATTCGACTTGATTAGGTCGCCCACGTTCATCATGCAATCAAGAACTCCACCCTCAAATTTCTTAACATGGTTGATCATATCAGCCCTTTCTTTATAAATTTTCAAAGTGCATACTGTCGTCTTATCGAATAGTTTTAAAAAAGTCGAAAAAAACGATTTTTCGTGGATAGGATGTACTTTTGATAACTAGCCCAATCTTGATAAGCTACTAGAAACGATTGAGAAACCGAATCGATTGGACATGTGTTGCAGACCATAACGTTCTTATTATTCAATTTAACGGGTCCGAGGAGCAATCCGTTTTTCAGTGATGGTACAGTGTAGGTTACACATTTCGGTCGTCCATGGCGGTGCTGGATATCAGGACATGAGCGTAAAAACTTATCACTTTTTTTACCCTCGGGTCTTACCCTTCCATGTTCCTTTTCGTTAAGATACGTGTCTGAGTGATCGCCATTTTTTACATTATACATATTACACCTTTCCTATGATTCCGTCGTATGTATCGTCTTGGTTGATAGGTCCAGTACAAATGGTTTGATCAAATTCTTCGCAATCTAGATCCTTGCTATTTTTGTTATCTATGACTGTGCCCTCGCCTTCCATGACCCTACCCTCTGACGTAACCCTAACTTCTTCCTCGCCTTTCGTAATCTCAATCAACCATGTATTCACTCAGCTTGACCTCATCATCGTTCTAATTAGCTCGTTGTTATTGTTCTAGATGATTTCCTTGTGTCTCGTGACACTCGCATTATCTTTAGTGAACTCTCTCTCGTTTTGCTTTGAATTCTGACACAATTATGCTATTGTCGGGACCGTCCTCATTGCTATCGTTATGTCAGATTCATCACAATTTTTTCGTATTCATAACAGTGAGTATCGCTTTTAATAGCTTCCATGAGACGCAAACTGTGCGGCGAATCAGCTATTAGTTTTACCGCTGTTAATGGACTCTGTCTCTGACAAAGCGATGAGCAACAACATCGCCAAATACAGCTCGAAAACCGTTAATGTTGCCACATTTCGTTAAAAGCCCGATACATCTCACAAATAAATCCCTTTACGCTGAAATGCTTTCCTTCGAAGCATTTCTATCACCATAACTAATTTAATCACATGCGCAATATCAATCCGCGCTATGCACTGCTGTCGTAGAATTTTGGTTCGGGTGATTGAAGCCATTTGATGCACATGTCAACGTAGTTGCTTAAGAGCAGTCGCTAAAACCTATCTCCTACCCCTTTGAGGTACAAACGATTTAAAAAGCGGTACAATCCGGTTCGAGCCGGTACAAACGAACAGAAGTCAGAAAACTTTATTTTGAGATCATCCCACATTTTCAGAATTTTTGCAACCCCTATATCTCCTACCCCTTTGAGGTACAAACGATTTTAATAGCGGTACAATCTGGTTCGAGCCCGTTACAAACGAACAGAAGTCAGAAACGTTATTTTGATATCATCCCACATTTTCAGGAATTTTGCACCCCTATATCTCCTACACCTTTGAGGTACAAACGATTTTAATAGCGGTACAATCCGGTTCGAGTCCGGTACAAACGAACAGAAGTCAGAAGGAAAACTTCATTTCGAGATTATCCCACATTTTCAGAATTTTTGCACCCCTATATCTCCTACCCCTTTGAGGTGCAAACGATTTTAATAGCGGTACAATCGGTTCGAGTCCGGTACAACGAACAGAAGTCAGAAAACTTCATTTCGATATCATCCCACATTTTCTGAATTTTGCACCCCTATATCTCCTACCCCTTTGAGGTACAAACGATTTTAATAGCGGTACAATCTGGTTCGAGCCGTACAAACGAACAGAAGTAAGAAAACGTTATTTGATATCATCCCACATTTTCAGAATTTTGCACCCCTATATCTCCTACCCCTTTGAGGTACAAACGATTTTAATAGCGGTACAATCCGGTTCGAGCACGGTACAAACGAACAGAAGTCAAAAACTTCATTTCGATATCATCCCACATTTTCAGAATTTTTGCACCCCTATATCTCCTACCCCTTTGAGGTACAAACGATTTTAATAGCGGTACAAATGGTTCGAGCCCGGTACAAACGAACAGAAGTCAGAAAACTTATTTGATATCATCCCACATTTTCAGAATTTTGCACCCCTATATCTCCTACCCCTTTGAGGTACAAACGATTTTAATAGCGGTACAATCGGTTCGAGTCCGTACAAACGAACAGAAGTCAGAAAACTTATTTCGGATCATCCCACATTTTCAGAATTTTTGCACCCCTATATCTCCTACCCCTTTGAGGTGCAAACGATTTTAATAGCGGTACAATCCGGTTCGAGTCCGGTACAAACGAACAGAAGTCAGAAAACTTCATTTCGATATCATCCCACATTTTCTGAATTTTTGCACCCCTATATCTCCTACCCCTTTGAGGTACAAACGATTTTAATAGCGGTACAATCTGGTTCGAGCCCGTTACAAACGAACAGAAGTCAGAAAACTTTATTTTGATATCATCCCACATTTTCAGAATTTTGCACCCCTATATCTCCTACCCCTTTGAGGTACAAACGATTTTAATAGCGGTACAATCCGGTTCGAGCCGGTACAAACGAACAGAAGTCAGAAAACTTATTTGAGATCATCCCACATTTTCAGAATTTTGCACCCCTATATCTCCTACCCCTTTGAGGTACAAACGATTTTAATAGCGGTACAATCCGGTTCGAGCCCGGTACAAACGAACAGAAGTCAGAAAACTTATTTGAGATCATCCCACATTTTCAGAATTTTGCACCCCTATATCTCCTACCCCTTTGAGGTACAAACGATTTTAATAGCGTACAATCCGGTTCGAGCCCGTTACAAACGAACAGAAGTCAGAAAACTTTATTTTGATATCATCCCACATTTTCAGAATTTTGCACCCCTATATCTCCTACCCCTTTGAGGTACAAACGATTTTAATAGCGGTACAATCCGGTTCGAGCCGGTACAAACGAACAGAAGTCAGAAAACTTCATTTCGAGATCATCCCACATTTTCAGAATTTTAGCACCCCTATATCTCCTACCCCTTTGAGGTACAAACGATTTTAATAGCGGTACAATCCGGTTCGAGTCCGGTACAAACGAACAGAAGTCATAAAACTTCATTTCGTGATCATCCCACATTGTCAGAATTTTTGCACCCCTATATCTCCTACCCCTTGAGGTACAATGATTTTAATAGCGGTACAATCCGGTACAAACCTGGTACAATCGATTAGAAGTCATAAAAATGTATTATTGTAAAGTCAGTTGCTAACTTCACGTAGGTCAAGCTGGATTGTGAATGTGGTCTCCATTACATAGACATATAGCTGATCTGAAGCATAGCCGCTCCAGGAAATCTGCAGTCTGTGACCATGTTCTGGATCATCCAAACCATTACATCAGATTTGATAAACCACAAATCCTCGCAAAGGAACACCGATTCCTACCAAGCATGATTCGCGAGACTATTGAAATTAAAAAACATCCTAACTTTAATAATATAATTTCGGTGATGTAATTGCTGTCAGCCTTTTTGGCTTTTACAGCTTCATCGGATACTGTGCTCACGGGCCAGGGGCCCGCGTGCCAGGTTTGGTTTGACCCAAACATAAATACTTAAATAAACTCCTACAAACAAATCGAAATTCGGACTGTGTCGCGTTCGCTGCGTGCTTGCGCGACTTCGAATACGATTATCTCAAATGATTTTAGTCGTCTAATGACCGTCCGAAGGAGGCTGCGGGTCTCCATCCGGACTGTCGACTTGTGTGTCGGTAACTCGCGACGGTGAAAACCGCCCTGGAACACGGGTGTATCGTGTGTACGGTGGTGTGATGTCGACTGCTGCGCGCCGCTCTCTACAGCGGTCGCGCGCCGTGGTGCGTGTTATATTAAAGCTATTAACTGTGTGTACAGTGTAGCCTGGATCGTGACTGACCGTATCGTGGTCAGGGAGTGCTGAGACATCCGTGTCATCTAGCACGTTTCGCGGGCGACGTTTACGTTCGGTCACGTTTCTATCTGGTCGGTAATTTGCTGCTTTAACCACCAGCGGGTTTGGATGAACCGCGGCTTTTTCGAATAACCGCCGTGATAATGCTCTGAAGTGTTCAGAGATTGAACTTTAATAAAGAAGATGGTTGCAGCTTGGCAGTGATCACCTCATTCCCAGGGGTTATCATCATCCATGTATTCTTTAATATTGTAATAACTCTTTTTATGAAGTCTTTGTTTAAGAAAAAAATTAACTTGTTCATTAGAAGACTTTGTGCACTTTCCGGGATTTTGTTGTAAAAACGTATACATTCGAGTCAGTGGCATTATTAATTTGTGCTTGTTCATGGTATTTATATTATGAACATCACTTTTTTTTAATACACTGTTTTATGTTATTGTGTACATACAATACGTTTCCATAAACATATTGAGACGAAAATGTTCAGAAAGTAATTTCTTTATGCTTATCTCTAAGAGACACTTCAGAGCCAAGATTATAAATAGCTCTTACGGCCCTCTTTTGCAAAACAAAAGCCTCTTAGGGTCAGTATATATTTAATTAGG